>OY787671.1:2808670-3110670 GCA_963678985.1 Spisula subtruncata
GGTTGAATTTAATGCAAATTATGGCCCTTTTTGACTTAGAAAATCTGGTTAAAGTTTTGCATGCAAGTTACTTATTAGGCCATATCTCACATAGTACCCATGCTATGTCATTGAAACTTACAACACTTGCTTACCATCATTAGGGAATGGTACCGGTCAAGGGCAATAACTCTATTATGATTTTTATTGGAGTTATGCCCCTTTTATAACATAAAAATTTCTTGGTTAAAGTTTTACATGCAAGTTTTATTGAGACCATATCTTAGTTACTATCTATGATATTGCATTGAAACTTACAACACTTGTTTACCACCAACAATCAATGGTAGCGGTCAAGGGCAATAACTCTATTTTGATTTTATTTGAGTTATGCCCCTTTTTAACATAGAATTTTCTTGGTTAAAGTTTTACATGCAAGTTTTATTGAGACCATATCTTAGTTACTATCTATGATATTGCATTGCAACTTACAACACTTGTTTATCATCATTAGTCAATGGTACTGGTCAAGTGCAATAACCCTGTTTTGATTTTAATTGGAGTTATGCCCCTTTTTAACTTAGAATTTTTTTGGTTAAAGTTTTGCATGCAAATTTCATTCAGACCATATCTCAGCTACTATCCATGATACTGCATTGAAACTTATCACACTTGTTTCCCACCATCTGTCAATGGTACTAGTCAAGTGCAATAACTCCAGTTTGATTTAAATTGGAGTTATGCCCCTTTTACACTTAGACTTTTCTTGGTTAAAGTTTTACATGCAAGTTACATTCAGACCATATCTCACCTACTATCAATGGTTTTGCATTGAAACTTACAACACTTGCTTACCATCATTAGTCAGTGCTACCGGCCATGTGCAATAACTCTATCATGATTTAATTGGAGTTATGCCCCTTTTACACTTAGACTTTTCTTGGTTAAAGTTTTGCATGAAAGATACTATGAAGGTCATATTTCAACAACCAATGCATGTGTTGGATTATAACTTTACATTAGCTTTCTTTGCCATGTAGTCAACTAAGTAAGTAGCATAACTTTTGTTTCAATATAATACAAATTAAAATGGCCTGTTTTGAACTTTGATTTTTACTGACAAATGGCTGCAAATAGTCGAGCGCGCTGTCTAGTGACAGCTCTTGTTTTAAACACTATCAAAGCTTACAATTTTAAACTTGATACTTTTGTAGAATGTGATCACCAGCATCACCTACATCTATTGACATGGGGAGACAACCCTGGCATGCATTAAATAAGAGTTATTTCCCTTTTTTGACTTAGAAATTTGCTGAAAATGTCAATTTCTCAAACACTATCAAAGCTTTCAACTTAATGCACTTGTACAATGTGATTAATCTCCTGGTTAAATACTTCAGTTGAAATGAGGAGAAAACTCTGTCAAGCATGATTAAATATGAGTTAGTCCCCTTTTCTGTGTCAGGCACTTGAAATACTAGCAGGCACTGAGAAAAGTCGAGCGTGCTGTCTTATAGACAGCCCTTGTTTAAGAAATCACTAGGTTTTATTCACTTTCAGAAGAAAATGAGCAAGCAGCTTGAGGCGGCAGAATTTTTGAGGAAAGCTGCAGCAGCATTGGAAGTTCCTGGTAGTCATACAAGTACAACTACAAGTATTGCGAATCCTGTGACCACTGTCCGGTCTCTGTTTGCTCCATACAGCAGCAGATCAGCAAGCAGCAGGAATGCTAGTAGAGGCCGGACTGGGGGTATAAAGCACAATCCAGCCTCCTATTGGACACACAGATTCTGTGTGCTCTCCTCCACAACACAGGTAATAACTAACATTCTAATCTATTTTTACATATCAGGGGGGGTATATTTTTTTCTGAGAGCCACTCACCCAGTAGGACTAGTGACCTAAGAAAGTCACTTGCCCCTCTCCAACTTCCACTCAACCTACATTTTAGGGTGACAAAATTTTAACAGTTGATGGTAGGAATTGATATCAATTGTGCTGTGCTAAAAATATGATAAAATTGAAAACCCTCCTTAAATTATTGATATAATTTTGCAGTCTGCAAAATAAGCACTTGTCCGATTGCCCGGGACAAGTAATAATGCATTCAGACTTAAGTAATATTTCCAAGAATTTTGCATGGAATATATAGTAATATGATTCCATTTTTGTGATTCCAACAAGTAGTTTCAAATCCTAAATTTACAGACTGATTTTGTTGAAATGTTGATCATTGTTGATAGGGCACTAATTTACTACTGTACAAAGTAACTAAAATCATTTTGTTCTGGTGATCAATATGGTCTTGGCCTTGGGTACACCAATGTCTCAGTTACTTGATTCATATTTGATTTTCAGGATGTTGCTCCCACCCGGGAACAGAAGCACCACCTACACCTAGCTGGGTTGGGGGAAAAGAAAGTGACTTTTGTAAAGGATGAGAACACTGGTTCATTCAAAGCCAAGTTAGAAGAAAGTTTTCCGAAGTTGGTAGACTGTGGAGGGTTCGACCTCCTTCGGACGTCTTTTGGGAGCAGGGTTTCCTTAGAGACTATTCCGCAACCCTCAATGGGATTTAGTGCTGCCTATTTGTCCAACGAAACAGACTTGGGGCAGGCGCTATGCTACGTCCGCCCAATTCAACGGAATCTAGATGACTTTCCTGTAGATGCTGACGAGGTTAGTCTTCAGCATGCCTTCACAAACATAATGAAGGACAACCTTCCAATATACATGTATATATCTATATATAAAAACTAAAAAAACGACATCAGATGGATTTTAAAATCTATTTAACAACTTCTATAATTATATCTGCCAACCGGTTTTGGTTCTTCAGGACAGTTTGATTATATATATATATATATATATATAGAGAGAGCATTATAGAATGATTGATCGTTGATTATTGAAAATATTACATGCGTTGTCCTAAATGATATAACGGGAGGCAATAGCCAAATATATACTGACCACAAATGTTATACATGTTTTCTATACTCTGCAAAAAAGAAAGTACGGTACCCATCATACGTTTCGGAATATCTACTTGAAATTAGCACATATTTTGACTATTTTTAGCTCGACTTTTCAAAGAAATTTAATTGAGAACTTATACTGTGACTTGGACGTTTGCGTCTGCGTTGCAACATAGGGTTACAGTTTTTAACAAACTTGAATATCTTCATTTCCATCAAAGATATTCTAATCAAACATGGAATACCTGTTGACAATCACCACTCCCACCTTAATATGAAGTCTCGTAACCCTGGCTTTCCTAATTTTGGAATTATGCCCTTTTTATACCTAGAAAATAGCGAAAATCAAGGTTAAACATTTTTACATGAACAATATTACAACTATTATAACTACAACAACTTCAATACACTTTGAATTGCTACATTTGACCATTCCAATCCATATCTACCACCATCACCTGACCTCAGCTTGACCTTGACCTAATTTTTTGTTTTTAACTTAATTCAATTTGGCCCATTTCTAGGTTAAGAAAAGTGTAAAGTTTCGTGATTCAAGAACACTAGTATACTCATGCAACTATTTCCTGTAACCATTTCTCATCCACCACCATCACCTGACATCAGTGTGACCTTGACTTATGTAAGTTGGGCCTACTTCTTGGTAAAGAAAAGTGTAAAGTTTCTCGTCCTCCACCAATACTATCAACCAGAACACTTGGATACTCATGCAACTGCTAGTATTTCCTGTAACTATTCCTCATCCACCACCATCACCTCTAGACAGGGTTGGTAACTCAAATATTTTGTCAAAAATGTTTTGTCTTTTGGTCTTAAAACCTTTATTATACTATCTGTATTAAGCACTGAGAATAATCGAGCGCTCTGTTCCTCTGACAGCTCTTGTTAATGTTCATTGTCTTCAATATATTTCCAGAACAGTTGTGATGGTCAGATAGCAACTGAAGAATGCATCAACTGCAGAGATCATATACCGTTGTCTAAATTGCGAGACCATTTGCAGGACTGCAAGAGCAGTGTGAGTAAAATAGATCATTGTGAATACTTAAAAACCAATGTCATTTAAATGCCTCAAAATTTTCATAGCTGGCTGATACAAATGCAATGGGAGCCATTGCAGTACATTGACATCATCAGGTTGTGCATCTAACTTTAGTTACTCTTTACATGATTATGTAGCTATGTGTATGTTAACTCATTCAGCACTGGTGATGTCTGGACTTCGAGTCTGCTTTTGCAAATAAAGTGTACCCTGGTCCCTGATAAGAGAGATGAAGTAGGAGAAGTCTGATCAATGTAAACTTTACTTGCTTATTCATGACCTTAGAACAAACATTTTCTCTCTACAAAGACAAAAGATATGCATGTTGCTTATATTATTTCGGCATTTAAGCAAAGAAATATTCATATAATAGTCAATAGTCAAAGTTATGACCAAAATCAATTGGCCGTATTGTTATTTTTTTTGCAGAATAACTCCCAGCCTTCCAAGAGATTGAAGATGGATCGTCAAATGCCTGTCTGTGAGTTTGCATGCTTACAGGTATATATGGGTAAACCTTATTTACGAGGTATGTCCGGAAAGTTCGTGGACAATGTCGATTTTAGAAAAACTAGCGTTCTGACGATAATTTTAGGGGTTTCAATACTTCCGAATTATGTATTCTGCATTATTTTTCAAATTTACAAATGTGTATCAAGTGCGGATCCAGGATGTCCGACCATTTTCCCTGGTGGGGTCCAAGCCAAAATCTGCCGCCATTTCAGGTGGATTTGGCTTAAATTTCATAAAATTTGAAAATTCTAGGTGGGGTCCGGACCCCTCGGATCCCACCGCTGGATCCGCCCTTGTGTATCATTTAAAATTAATAAATTATTTACTTTGTTTCGAGTTAAGGATGTGACACCTGGGGCACTTCGAGAAAAGTTTGAAATGTATTAAATACAATTCAGTGTTTTGGTTAATTGCTTGACTAATATTTTTTCAACCCATTCAAGAAATGCATGTGTATATAAGTATGATTAAAGCATTATTTGTAGAAACAATTAACAGTATCATCACATCCATTAAAATTTTATGCGCGAAACTACAGAAGCACCCCAAAATTAATGTTGATAAAAATGACGTCAGTTAAACGTTATTGAATAATGGGGGACCTATGATCCATGCATTTTTCGAAAGTTTGGTCGAAAAATACAATTAAACATTTTCAAGGGAATATCTTAAAACCTACAGAATGCCTTTCACTTGCATAAAAATGACTCAAAAGATTACTGATATATCAGAATGCAGTATTCTAAAAAAATTGCCATGACCAATTCAAAACGCAGACGGAAGAGAACATGAAACAGACGTGAAATTGGTACTTCGGCTGTTTGTTGGGCCATTCTGCGACATTGCATAGAGGAAATTGATTGTTATACGTCAACTGTGCAGGGATACACTCAGACTGTATTTGAAATCAAACTTTAGAATAGCTGAATCAAACAATTGTCGATTAAACAAGCTTCTACTTGACCGACCACTAGCCCGACGTAAAGCTGATGACGTCATATTGACGTCGACACCTGCGCCGCATATAGCGAGTTGTGTGAGAGAAAATGTCTGACAAAAATAAAATATAAACACTAGAATCATTATTTTTTACTCACAAACTAATAAATGTTTAAATTTTAAGTTAATATACATATTTTCCATGTGAAGCTTTAAACTGTCCGTTATCTAGGGTTGTCTACGAACTTTACGGACATACCTCGTACTTTTATATCGGCATCTATGCCTTTAAAGATACTTGATATTCACCACTATGTCCTGTTTTCAGAGGTCTTATTAGCTCACCTGTCACTTTGTGACAAGGTGAGCTTTTGGGATACCAGGCGGTTCGTCGTCCATCGTCTGTCCATCGAATGTCAACAATTACTTGTAAGCACTCTACAGGTCTCATTGTTGGTTAGATCTTCACCAAACTTGGTCACAATGTGTATCTAGATGATATCTAGGTCATGCTCAAAATTAGGTCAACATGAAAACTACATCACAAGGTCAAATCATATAAAAACCTTGTAAACACTATAGAGGTCACATTTCCTGTTCAATCTTCACCAAACTTGGTCACAATGTATATCTAGATGATAGCTAGGTCAAGTTCTAAACTGGGTCACTTGACCTCGAAAACTAGGTCTGTCGTCATAAGGTCATACCATAGAGAAACCTTGTAAAGATTCTAGTAGAGGTCACAGTTCTTGTTCAATCTTCAAAAACTTTGTCACAATGTATATTTATATAATATCTAGGTCAAGATGGAATCTGGGTTGTGTGACCTTGAAAACTAGGTCAAAAGGTTAAATGATAGAAAAACCTTGTAAGCACTTTACAGGTCTCATTGTTGGTTGGATCTTCACCAAACTTGGTCACAATGTACATCTAGATAATATCTAGGCCAGTTTAGAACCTTGGTCACGTGACCTTGATAACTAGGTCACAAGGCAAAACCATAGAAAAACATTGTAAACACTCTAGAGGTCACATTTCTTGTTAAATCTTCACTAAACTTGGTAACAATGTATATCTAGACTGACGATATTTAGGTCAAGTTTGAAACTGGTTCATGCGACCTAGAAAACTAGGTCACGAGGTTAAAGCATAGAAAAACCTTGTAAACCCTTTAGATGTCTGGTCCGTTCTTCATCAACTTGGTCTCTATGTAAATGTGGATAATATCTAGGTCAAGTTCATATCGTGGTCACATGACCTTGAAAACTACATGTTTGTCACAATGTCAAAATCATAGAAAAACCTTTTAAACACTAAAGGTCACATTTTTGGTTTGATTTTCCCCAAACTTGTGCATTGTATATTTTGATAATACCTAGGTCAAGTTCGAATCTGGATTACATGACATTGAAAACTAGGTCACAATGTTAATGATAGAAAGACCTTCGTTCTTCATTTGACTTTGAAGACAGGTGAGGGACCAAAGGATCTACTGGTCCTCTTGTTGTATTTCTTCTTAGACATGTCAACTTTTAAAAATGGACTTGTTGAATATAAGGGCTCAAGCCCTTTATGTTAAAGACCTCTATTATTTGTCGTATTTTGACTAAAGGCATACTTACATGCTAGTCTATTGGCTTAGTGTGATTGTTAATTTCAATATTTAGGATAACAACGGCGTAAAAGATGTCACGTAAGTATATAGCAAGTTATATTGTATGGATGTTCAGTTTTTTTGTTTGTTTTTTTGATACCGAAGTATTGTATTGTTCAAAGTTACAGTTCCATGGTTTGTTAATTAGTTTGAACTATGACCTTATGCACCAGTCAATTGATTCCACTGAATACAGTAGACTCAGTCTAAACAGGATGAATATTGCGGGTGATTTTAAAGGTTTAACATAAGTGGTTGCTAAATGCAGGTCAACAGTGCTACAAACAGTTCCTGTAGGAGTTGTTTGTAGCACTGTTTACCTGTTTTGGGCAGCCTTTTGTAACAGAATTATATTTTGTTCAGGATTTTAGTTGTCCTGTTTTCAGAGGTTCTACAGAAAACTTGTCAGACATAGAAATTTCTGTCTCTTCTGTTGTTTTTTCTGACAATTACCTTCACACAGAATAAACATTGATATTGGTTAAGATATTCACTACCATCAAACTATGGGACCATCCTCTCATTGTGGATTATCCGAGTAAAGAATGTGTGTATTGACATCTTATTATTGCAGTGTTGCAGAGAATCAGCAGTGTCCTGTGTGTTTGGAGACATTTCCAGGCGACATGCTGGCAGTGCATGCCTCCTCATGTGGTGAGACTGTTGACGTGACATTACATGTCGATGAAGACAGAGATTCAAAGTAAGCATGATCGGAAAATGACTGCGACATTTGTATGTTCATTGACTATAAAAACAGAAGACTTTTAAGAGATGAAGATTGCTCTGTTTTAGGGTATAAGCTGGCGTAGTGTGGGTGTACATACAAATTTGGTTGGTAATTCAAATGTGTAAACAAATTGCTAAAAATTTAGACACAGTTTCACAGAAAAAATTTTGTACATAGACTTTAACTTCAGGGATATGTTGTTCAGGTTGTGTTTAAATGAACATCTCCATATTTTCATTAAATTCAACCTGAAGTTAATTTTTACAATGGACACACTTTCCATTTTTATGTCCCCCAGTCTATTGTTAGCTCACCTGTCACAAAGTGACAGGGTGAGCTATTGTGATCGTCTTTTGTCCGGCGTCTGTGCGTGCGTCCGTAAACTTTTCATTCAAACGACATCTCCTCCTAAACTCCTAGTCCAATTTTGAAATAACTTCACACAAATGATCCTTGGGTGGCCTTCTACCAAAATTGCTCAAAGAATTCCATTCCATGCAGAACTCTGGTTGCCATGGCAACCGAAAGGAAAAACTTAAGAAGTATTTTTCTCTGAAGCCATAAGGCCCAGAGCTTAGATATTTGGTATGTGGCTTTGCCTAGTGGACATCTACCATGATTGTTCAAATCATGACCCCGGGGTCAAATTGACCCCGCCCGGGTGGGTCACTTGATTTTACATAGGTTACTATTGCAAAACCGTAAACAATTGACTTAAATGACATCTCCTCCTAAACCCCTAGTCCAATTTTGAAATAACTTCACAAAAATGTTCCTTTGGTGGCCCTCTACCAAAATGCTCAAAGAATTCCATCAAATGTAGATGTCAAAATCCATTATTTAAGATTTACCACAACTCATGATGGGTGACAGGTCAAGGTCATCTGTCAAGGTCAAAATACATGTATATAGGACAAAATATATAGTGTAACTTTTTAACCATGTTGATAAAGATACTTCAGACAACTGAACATTTTGAGTGGTGACATGGGAAGGTCAAGGTCATCCATCGAAGACAAAGGTCAAATACTTTAACATTGGCCATCTAACTTCAACATTGATCATAACGTTTGAGCTGTTGCAGATAGCAAATTGATGTTTGGCATGCATATGTATCTTGTGGAGTCGCACATTTTGATGGCTGATATTTCAAGGTCAATGTCATCCTTCAAGATCAAAGGTCAAATTGGACATCAAAGCAGTAAGGGGGACATAGCGAGGTTTTACAAACGCATCCTGTTTCCTATATCTAACTCGGTTTGAACCTTGACAGCTCTTTAAATTAAAACATTTATTTATCAAATCTTCACCAAACTTTAAAGTATGTTCATGTGTCGAAAACATAGGCCAAGTTTATGGTAAAAGTTTACAGGATTATTCCTGATTTTCAGAGGCTGAAATCTGCCAATCTCTTTCATTTTTTCTATATAAAAAGTTGAAAATTTGAATTTTCAGGATTTTCAAAATTTTGAACTTTTACCCCTGAAGTTAACTTTATGCACATACGATGGTGGACGATAAAAGTCTACCTTTGCACTTTGTGTCAGGTGAGCTTAGAATGGGACAAAACTCAACCAAATGCAGAAAGTCAAAAGAGGAGTGAGAATGTTCTACAGTTAAAATATTGTTTAACAAGTACTCGATGAACTTTTTTGGTTACAGAACTCTTGATGAAGCACTTGGACAAGTCTTCGACACCTTCTCATCCACATGGGAGATTGCTGTCATCAGGAGACATTTCCGGAAAACATCAATGGAACAGTTGGATGACGGCTGTGAAGAGGACTGGGGAAAAAAACTAAAGATCCGATTTATCGGTGAAGAGGGTATTGATGAAGGTGGACTGTCTCGTGAATTTTTCACAATGTTATTTCGTGAAAGCCAAGTATTTGAGGACAGTCTGTTTAGTGCCGATGCTGACTTGTTGAGCAAACAACATTACAAACTTATGGGCAAGGTAACAGCAATGGCATTGCTGTCTGGTCATCCAGGTCCAAGATGTCTTGAGCAGCATCTGGTCGACTTCATCGTTTTGGGGAAATCGCCAGATATGTCCAGATTATGTACAGATGTCATAAAAAGACAAGATGTGATGCATGCCATTGAGCAGGTAAAGGACTCTACCAGGATAGTTGAAATGTGCTACTGAAAATAGTGGCGAGTCCAAAGTCTGAGCTTGGAACTGCACAATTTTCTGTATCCCTGAATGTCTCATCCACTGAGGTTTACAAATTATGATGCATGAAAAGATGTTATCATCTTTCAAATTATTAAATAGTAAGCTTAAAAAAGTTAAAATGACACATTTAAATTGTCAGTGAAAGAGTGAATCTTTGATTTAAAATAATTGATATATTTAAACACCATTAAAAGAATTTCATAACCATGTGACTAATATTTTTGAAAACCCGTCCATTAAAAAGATTTCTAGTTCATGTTCTAAACTCATTCAACCCTGAATATTCAAAGAAAAATTGATATTTCAAGAATATTTATTATATTTGTAACCTTTTAATGTTTTGCATTGGCACAAATGAAAATTTTTAATCCAAGATAATGCATAAGCAAATAAAGTGTACCCTGATCAGAAAGCTCTACTGTCTGATCAGGGTAGACTTTATTTGCAAATGACGTCTCAATGTGTCACCAGGGCTGAATGGTTTAAATTTTGTATCTAGCTTTAACCATTGTGCCTGTGCCTTCTCCCTGCCAATTTTAGCACAAGGTACGGGATTATCGTACAAAAAATAATATAAATATTACAAAATCTTAGTGTCACAATAATGGTTTGAAAGAGGCAGTAGTTAATCAGGTATTACATATTGTTTTCAGATACAAAAGGTCTCGGACCAAAGTGAAGGTGATGTGAATGTGGAGCATGTCGACCTACTTGACCAAGTGAACTTTAGAAGGCGTGTAACCAAGAGCAACAAAGAAGAAGCGGTGGAGGCTATCAAGGCCCATTTTCTGATGTATCGCTGTTTGCCAGGGCTTTTACAATATATGGAAGGTAACAAAGTTTGCTCCATAGTCGGCAGAAATTTTTTTTTAAAAGCAATGGGATTCTTTGTAAATTTTAGGTCAAATTTTGAAGAAAAAAAAACAAGGTATTGTGGTCACTTGGCCCATTTTCAGCATTTATTTTGTGTCTAGCATGTTATTTATGCGTTTATATTCCCCTCTGGCAACTACATGTATGTTGTGGAGGGCATATAGTAATTGGCTTGTGCGTCTGTCTGTAACAAGTTTGACCCAAATGGACAGTTTGATTTAGCATCAATACTGCTTGTTACAAAGCCTTTAAAGTTGCATGGATTGATATTGTTAGTGATTACTCTTAACCCACCCATATGACACCTGACCTCATTTTGAGCTTGATATTTACCTATTTTTGGACTTGGACTATTAATAGATTGAATAATATGGGAGCAGATAGGTAAAACTCACTGAGCCAAACCAAATATTTAGTGATGGTTTTCATTTTACACAGGGTTGAAAGTAAATAGTGTCCTAGATATTTTGAAAAAGTATCCTGAGTCAAAGAAGTACTTCATCAAGCCTTCAGGCTCTCTATCAGCAAGTGAGGTGATGGGTATGTACTCGTCCTCCTTCTCCAAAAACGACGATGAGAAGTCGGATGAAGAGATGGTGATTTACAACATGCACCAATTCCTCAAGAATGTTGAACGTAAGTACATTTTAGATTAGAAAGAAATTGTAGAAAAAGGCTGTAATCTGTCATGAACCGACTCAATAAAACCGAGTCAGCAATTTTTAGCTCACCTGTCACATAGTGACAAGGTGAGCTTTTGTGATGGCCTTTTGTCCGTTGTCTGTCAGACGTCAACATTTGCACGTAAACACTCTGCAGGTCACATTATTTGTCAGATCCTCACCTAACTTGGTCACAATGTTTATCTAGGTGATATCTACGTCAAGTTTGAATCTGGGTCATGTGGGGTCAAATACTAGGTCACTAGATCAAATAGAAGAAAAAGCTTGTAAACACTCCAGAGGTCTCTTCATGAAACTTGGTCAAAATGTTCATCTTGATGATCTTCAAGTCAAGTTTGAATCTGGGTCATGTAGGGTCAAAAACTAGGTCAAATAGAGGAAAAAGCTTGTAAACAGCCTAGAGGCCACATTTTTGCTTCAATCTTCATGAAACTTTTTCAAAATGTTCATCTTGATGATGGTCAGGTCAAGTTTGAATCTGGGTCATGTGGGGTCAAATACTAGGTCACTAGATCAAATAGAAGAAAAAGCTTGTAAACACTCCAGAGGTCTCTTCATGAAACTTGGTCAAAATGTTCATCTTGATGATCTTCAAGTCAAGTTTGAATCTGGGTCATGTAGGGTCAAAAACTAGGTCAAATAGAGGAAAAAGCTTGTAAACAGCCTAGAGGCCACATTTTTGCTTCAATCTTCATGAAACTTTTTCAAAATGTTCATCTTGATGATGGTCAGGTCAAGCTTGAATCTGGGTCATGTGGGGTCAAAAAATAGGCCACTAGGTCAAATAGAGTAAAAAGTTTGAAAACAGTCTAGAAGCCATATTGTTGCTTCAATCTTCATGAAACTTTGTCAAAATGTTCAAATTGATGATCTTCTGGTCAAGTTTGAAACTGGGTCATGTGGGGTCAAGAACTAGGTGACTAGGTCAAATAGAGGAAAAAGCTTTTAAACAGTCTTGAAGCCACATGTTTGCTTCAATCTTCATGAAACTTAATCAAAATGTTTATCTTGATCATCTTCGTGTAAAGTTTGAATCTGGGTCATGTGAGGTCAAAAACTAGGTCTCCAGGTCAAATCATACTAAAACCTTGGTAGCGCTGCAGAGGTCACAATTTTTAGCTCTCATAATAAAATTCTAGGTCATGTTTGTAAAAAAGTAGGTCACTATTTAGATCAAGTAATGGTCATTGGAAATAACTTCGTTAAATTATGGAAATAACTTGCGTAACCTTTCAGAACTAGTGAGCTATTAAGGAACTCTGGTCCTCTTGTTTCCTTTATGTTTGGTTTGGTTGCTCTCAAGGGATCAAACTTTTACAGATTTTTTTTAAGTGTTATGCTTGTACATGTACAGTAAAAACTCTGAAAACTGGACTATAAAAAGTCTGTCTTTAGCTCGACTATTTAAAGAATAGTCCAGCTATTGTTATCACCCATTTGTCCGCGTTGCAGATACTAACGTAGCACATATCTCAACAACTATCAAAGCTAAAGGGATTTTACAATACCTTCACACCAGTGTTAAATGATTCAAGGTGATGTGCAGCTCTTTTATATGCGGTGGCTGGGGGAGACATACGTTTTTGTGTCAAAAACCCATTCTAGTATTGAATAGAAAATGTTAACCAGAATGTTAAAGTTTTTCATTGTCAAGCATTTTCAAATGTCTAACAAGGCATTGCTTTCAATCATAGTATACTTGTTCACCATCATCAACACTTAACGCTATCAAGGTCCTGGAACATTATCCTCCAAAGGACTTAGGAAATCTCAATTTAACTATCCAGCTCTGAGAATAGTCGAGCGTGCTGTTCTACTAACTGCTCTTGTTTTACATATTTTGACAAGCAAGTTACTGATACCGGTATATATTATAGCATGCTAGAATTGCAGAACGCTCCTATAAGCGTTTTATGCAATCCTAGCATGTTGCATTTTAGTACCTTTCTGTCAAGCATATGTAAAAAACTGCATTTTAAATCGTCATGTTTAGAAAAAGTTGACAGAACTTCTTTCACTTGGCAATTTTTCAGACACTGCCCCCATAAATACCATGCACAATTTACGTAATACATGTATACCAATTGAACCATAACTATTTCAACAAATGATACAATATCTTTTCTCTCTATCTTTATTTCAGGAGGGCGTGTAACAACGGTGCACATAGACATCTATGCTGAGGATACACAGGAGGATACAAAGGAGGTGACGGTTACAATGGAGCAGGTATTCCAATCCCTCACTGGCTGTGCACATGCACCATCAAATCTGGCAGGAAGCATATATTTCGACCATCTAAGCGCAGTGCTGAGCAGTGTCAATACCTGCGTGCCTTCCATAAACTTTTCCAGTATAAAGGACCTTCGCACGTACAAAACGATGGAAGCCCATATGCTTCACATTATCTTTGGTACTTTGGGATTTGGTATCGTATGATATGAAATGAAATGGATGTAAAGAAGTTGTTCGAATAAGGTCACATCTTGTTTTGTATGGGAACACAGATTAAATATTTAGTGACATGTTAAATGTTAATGTGTTAAAAGGTGTAAGCTGCTCGTAATAGTTATTATTGTACATGAGGTCTATAAAAACTGTTTGTTTCCTGTAGCAATCTTTGGTTGGTAGGTATGGGAATAAAGGAAAATAAATATGTAAGATCATTTTTTGTCATAGATGCATTGTTTTAGATAAACTTGCTAAAACAAGCTGCTTTGTTGCAGTAAAATATCAATTATTGCCATTTTAATCAGGATTGGCTGTTTAAAGATCACCTGCACTATTGGGATGACCACTCGTCCTTAGTCTGTAGTTCGTAAACTTTTCCTTGTAAACACTCTAGAGGTCACATTACTGATCCAATCTCCACCAAACTTGGTCACAATGTATACTAGACGATACCTAGTTCAAGTTTAAATCTCAGTCACGTGACCTTGAAAACAAGGAAGATCAGATAATAGATAATCGTGTGAACACTCTAGACGTCACATTTCTGGTCAGATCGTCACCAAACTCTGTCATTTTGTATGTATATCTTGATGATATCTAGGTAAAGTGTGAATCTGGGTCACGTGACCTTGAAACAAGGTCACAAGGTCAAATGATAGAAAAACCTTGCTAACACTATAGTGGTCACATTTCTGGTGTGATATTCACCAAACTTGATCATAATATATAATTGAGCCGCTACACGAAAATAAAAAATTGTGGGTTTTGCGACCAGCATGGATTCAGACCAGCCTGCACATCCGCGCAGTCTGATCAGGATCCATACTGTTCGCTTTTAGAGCCTATTAATGTTGAAGAAACTGTCAGCGAACAGTATGGATCCTGATCAGAATGTGCGGATGCGCAGGCTGATCTGTCTCCATGCTGGTCACAAAACCCACAATGTTGGTTTTTACATGAAGCGGCTCAAATTATCTTGATATCTAGATCAAGTTCAAATCCATGTGATCTTCACTAAACTTTATCAAAATGTATGACTCGATGATATCTAGATGAAGTTCGATTCTGGGTCACATGTCTCTGAAAACTAGGTCACAAGGTCAACTCTTAGAAAACCTTGTAAACACTATGTCACACTTCTGGTATGATCTTCACCAAACAAGATGATATCTAGGTCAAGTTTGAATCTGGATCAATGGACCTTGAAAACTAGGTCACAGTCATATTATAGAAAAATAAATAAGAACATTGGGAGAGGGTAGGGTTGAAGAGGTAGGGTCGGTCTGATTACAGGAAACAAACATATTTTTAAGGCCGGATACTAGTATTTGACATGAAACTGATATGGCTATGGGATAATAGAAAGGAAGAAATATGTACCGGAAACTACTTTATTAAAGAAAGAAATATGACATGGTTTTGGTTTTCTCTTGTTGCTGGAAATCATATTAATCATCAATTGGTCAAAATGACCATAGTTAATTTCTTCTCACTGTACCATTTGGACAATGGCATAGTTAACACCACATCATATCAGTACACAGGAATGTCAACTTAAATGCTGCTATTCAGAACTTCAAGGCAGTCTCTGTACATATCTATCCCAAAGTTGGATGGTTGCCTTGAAATAATATTTCTAACTTGGTCTATTACACTTTCCGGAAATTCTGGCATTTCTGGAACATTCACGGCGTCGATCTCGGGGACACCTCCCACATCAGTTTCCACACCATACTGGTTCACCTATAAAAGTCATACATGTATATGAGAATGGTACTGTAACAACAGCTGTCAATGAAGCACTTTGCTTGTCTTAAATTCTTGAAGCTGCTTAAAGGTAAAAATTTAAGTGTGCCTCTTAATGCATTAATCCTTCGATGGGTGTGTAAAAATGTTTATTCTTGGGTCATGGATAGGCAAAACAAGGATACCCTGATCAGACATCTCCTGTAGGAGCTGTAGATGTCTGATCAGGGTATACTTTATTTGCAAATAAGGACTAAAGTCGTTCAGGGCTGAATGGGTTGTCTGTTATCTGGTATGTCCATAAACAAGTGGACTAGACATGACTCCAACACCTTTTGTGTTGAGAATTGAATACCGCTTAATCCGGTGCTAGGGGGCGTTGGAGATGTTGCACTTACCAGTATCTCTCATGAACCGACTCAATAAAACCGAGTCAGCAATTTTTAGCTTTTAATGTTTGGTTTGGTTGCTCTTGAGGGATCAACTTTATCCAGGTTTCTTCACTTATACAACTTAAATGAGTCCGAGGTCAAGGTCTTTGGGATCAAAATTTTTATATGGATAAAAAGGTCTTGTCCCAATACATATTATGTGCCAAATATGAAGGCTGAAGCTGAAAGGGTGTTGTATCTATACATATTAAGACAAAAGATCCTGCATCCCCTGGTGGTTATGGTTGTGTTTAGATATCAACATGAATGGAACAAATGACAGCTATACAGTACCTCTGTTTCAGACATGTCATCTGCATGTACTTGTCCATTTACCCAAAGCTGGAGAGGGCTTTGATTGTGTTCTGTCCTGAGAGGCCGTCTCTGGAGTGCAGCCATGAATCTGTCTAATTGGTGCTGAATCAATGGAATGTAGACCAGATGAAGGACCTGAAGATGGAGCTCGTTCTCCATTTGCAGTAAACCTTGGTCCTCTAGGAAGTAAAAGAGGCCATAGTATAGGCTGGTGACACCAGCCCAAATCTCCCTCCAAAGCCTTTCTATCCTGAAAGAAGTAAAATATGCAGCTTTACGAAAACCTTCTGAAGGTAAATTATTCATGCATGTTATACACATTTTGGACTTAAAATTGCCATGGAAATTTTGTTGTCAGTAGAACTGGCAATATGGCAAATTTTATGTGGGAGCCCGGATAGCTCAGTCGGTAGAGCCTACGTCTTCTAAGCGAGAGGTTCTACGTTTGAGAACCGCGCTGGGGCATATTTTATTTTTCTGACCATGAGAAAGTGGCACAAAAATGACAAACCATGACTGGTTTTTAAAGATAATGTTGACTTTCCTCTACAGACAAACATGTATAACAGAAGTCATGGGACAACCACATGTGCATACGCATCACTATGCGGTCACATTGTTTGTACATGTACAACGTCACCTCTATTCTCAACTTGTACATCACTCATAACCATGCTTGTAATAGATGTATGAGCCGTGTCACGGGAAAACCAACATTGTGTGTTTTGTGACAAGCATGGAGACAGACCAGCCTGCGCATCCGCACATTCTGATCAGGATCCATACTGTTCGCTGACAGTTTCTTCAACATTAATAGGCGCTAAAAGCGAACAGTATGGATCCAGATCAGACTGCGCGTTAAATCCATGCTGGTCGCTTAACCAGATTGTTGGTTTTCTCATGTCACAACTGATATATGTAAGTATCGCAGATTGTGGTGGAATGTACTACCGTTGGGTGTATGGCATTATGTTTATTTTCATCTTATATATAAAAATTGAATTTCAGTGGCTATATGTGTTTGTCCCAGTGACGTATATTACCAAAAGGAAAACAGAACTCTCAAGTGTGGGTCCAAACTATACATAGTATTGATATTTAGGTACCTTTAAGTGTTTAAGTCATTTATTAAACAAATAATTATTTCTTTACCTAGAAACTTGGATTATTTGTTTTTAGAACAAAAAAAAATATATTTTTTATTTTCCATTGGGTGGGTTCCTGAACCCAACCTCCCCCGCCCCCTGGATCTGTGCAGGCTGTAGCTTACTTAACAAAAACTTAACCTTGGAGACAAGGTACCGAATGGTGCTTATTTTCACAACATTCATGACATTTGATCCCAAAATTCATTCATATAAGTGTTCAACAAACAAGAGAGGTTCGTAAAACCGCGCGCTCGACTTTTCTCAGTGCTTGATAGTAGTTCAAGTGCCTGACACAGCTTAGGGGAATAACTCGTATTTAATGCTTGATAAAGTTTTCTCCTCATGTCAAATTAAGTAAGTCATCACATTGTACAAATGCATTGAGATTCAAGTTGAAAGCTTTGATAGTGTTTGAGAAATTGACATTTTCCGCAAATTTCTAAGTCGAAAAAGGGAAATAACTCTTATTTAATGCTTGACAGAGATGTCTCCCCATGTCAATAGAAGTAGATCACATTCTACAAGAGAATCAAGTTTAAAGTTGAAAGCTTTGACAATGTTTGATAAAATTAAGTTTAGGTGTAAAATTTGCCACTATTTCTATGTACTAAGTCGAAACAAGGGCAGATAATAACTCCATAAATATAGGTCACAGGGTTACGAGACTTGTCGGTATGGACTCCCCTTGTGATGGTGAATAGCTATCTTGAGTTTCAAGTGGATACCTTTGAAAGTCTTTGAGAAAATGACACCCACAAAAACCTTAACCAACGCACACGCAAACGCTGACACAGATGATCACGTCGTAAAATAGCTCAACTTTTTTTCTTCGAAAAGTCAAGCTAAAATATATACCTTTGATTATGAACACTTCTTCCAGCAATGAATGGTTTGGTGTCAGCTCCTCTGCGTCTGAGCATATATTCTGCAACACGTACATTCTCTCCACCCTTGTCTGACCTCACTCTCAAAGGCAATCCATATTTATCTGTTGCATCAACAAACGCCTCAAGAACTGTTTCTGCTTTATTATTGTTGCTTACTTTTAAGAAGACTGGCATTCTTGAAAACCCATCAATGCCACCATGTATTACCAAACGCCATCTGAAATACAATAAAGAAACTTTTATCATGATGGAATTATTTGAATATAACCCTATCCATAACTCAGTTACAGAGCGGAAGGGAATTTGTGGATGGACAGACAGATCCACATGCCATAACATTATACGTACCTTTGGGTGTATAGAATGTTAGTAGGTATGGCACTAAAAATTGCAATGACTTCCGGTAAAAAAAAACCAGAATACATAAAACAGTCATTTTTCATAATTGTTTTAAACCTGCAAACAATATAACTCAGTGAAATTTAATCCAAATGAAAAATGCTTCAAGCATGCACATCTAGGCTTACTACCTTCTGATCACTATCTACTACCAGTAATCATTACTGTGAGGTTTCATTGAAATCCTGTCAGTAGTTGCTCATTTGCCTATTGTATATACTATATAAAAGCAAAGGGCTATAACTCAGTGAAAATTAAATCAAATGAAAAATGGTTCAAGCATGCACAGCTAGGCTTACTACTGATCACTACTGTCAAGTTTCATTGAAATCCTGTCAGTAGTTGCTGAGAAATTGTCCGGACAAAATTTGCCTATTGTATATACTCTATAAAAACAAAGGGCTATAACTCAGTGAAAATTAATCCAAATGCAAAATGGTTCAAGCATGCACAACTAGGCTTACTTCTGATCACTTCTGTGAATTTTCCTTGCCTATTGTATAATGTATATACTGTAAAAAAACAAAGGGCAAAAATTCTGTGAAAATTAATCCAAATGAAAAATTATTTAAGCATGCACAACTAAACTTACTACTGATCACTTCTGTGAAGTTTCATTTGAATCCTGCCAGAAGTTGGTGAGAAATTGTCCGGACAAATTGTGTCTACAGACGCACGGACGGACCGGCCACCGACAAGCCTGAATCCAATATAGCCCCCATATATTTCATAATTATATGGGGGTATAATAATTTTGTCCGATGTCAGACTGACCATACAATGAACAGCACACTTTGCATTCAGAACAGCCCTAGATTTGCTACCGAGGCACACTTCAGCAATTTTTAAACAATGTATTCATTAATGTATGAACTGCAACAGGTTGCATGCAAAGTTTAATTTGCACGCAACCCGTTGTTCAAACCTCAATGTATACGTTGTGGAGAAATTAGTTTCTTAAATATGTACCTAATCAATTTATGGTTGCCATCTATATGCCAGAGGGCTTGAGGCCCTGCTACACAATAACTCCTTCTCTGCACCCTGCACGTTGTTAGGAATAGTCTCCGAAAGAGAACACCTTCAGGGTCGATAAGCCGCAAAATTTGCTGAATCCTCTTCTCTTGCACACGTATTCCTTCACCTTTTAGAATGCCTTGGATTGTTCTGTATCCAACCATTGGGAAAGAGCTGACAACAGTTAATATTTTTTTCTCTAGCTCATCGTCAGAGATGGAGCTGTAAGTGGATCTAATTTGGAGGTTGTATTCCTGTAGGCGTCTTTCGATGGTACGGGTGCTTACATTAAATATCTCAGCAATTTGTTTAGTTTTAAAATTGCACTGAACATAGTATTCCAATGAATCTTCAGGTATATCAAATGCTGGGCGACCCATTTTACCAGTATGTCTTGGCGGCACAGACTGCACCGTTCTTTCAGGACTAGTTTCAGTAGTTTCAGACTGAATATTTGCGAGAGCAGATTCAAAGAAGTCAAGTGCTCCATTCACATCCACTATCTGAGAAAGCTGTACCAACATAGAGGATATGGTCTCCAATTCAATTTCTATATCATAGAATCTGTTATTCTGCAACTTGTTCGCAACCGAATGCAATTTTCTGGCAGCCAGCTGTTTCATCTCCTCAGCTGCCATTAGTATTAATGTTCTGGTAGATTCCTACTTTACTTTTCAGGCATTATTAGCAAGGTATGGCGTATAAAATACAGAGAATAAGATTGATAATATACTCGTACATGTTCCATTTATCCTTCGCTTACAACACAGTAAATACATGTACACAGTAACACTGATTAGGAACTTTGGTCTTGGTAGTGGAAGCAAGGGTCACACATTCAACATTAAAGTCCAAATCAGTATTGGAGTGGTAGGATCCAGGATTCTTAAACAATGGGTCCAAGGACCTTTGGATATCGTCTTCATGCCTGAAAAGAATGAACAAAGGGGAATATGTTATTTTGTAGCATACCAAAAAGTGAAATCTGCCCCGAGTATGCATAAAATATCTGAGGAACTGCTTTGTAAATTATGTTGAACTACAGCTACTTTTGAGAATAGCATATGTCTCCCACAACTTCTCAATCATATGAAACATAGCTGAAAGTTTCATGCTTGACATAGATAATCATTGAGATAAACACTATGACCAAGTTTGATGAATTTCTGACCAAAATTGTAATTACTAGAGTGCAGACATGCTTTTTCCATTGACCTAGTGACCTAGTTTTAAGAGTCACTTTATCCAAATTCAAACTTGACCAAGGTATCAATAAGATAAACAATCAGACCAAGTTTGATAAAGATCGGACAAAAATTATAACCGCTAGAGTGAGATCATGTTTTTTTCTGATATTTGACCCAGCATGCCCAGTGATCTTGTTTTTAAAGTTACATAAACAAGATTGCAACTTGGCCGAATTATCATTAGAATGAACATTCTGACCAAGTTTGATAAAGATCGGTCCAAAACTGTGACATCTAGAGTGCGGACATGCTTTTTCTATCATTTGACACATAACTCGGGTTCTAACTTGACCCAGGAATCATTAAGATAAACATTCTGACCAAGTTTGATGAAGATAAGACCAAAATTGTAACCGCTAGGGTGTGGATGTGCTTTTTCTACTATTTCACGTAGTTTTAAGAGTCACATTACCAAGATTTGAAACTGACATAGGTTTCACTGGATAAAAAATTTGGTGACATTTGGTGGTAATCAGACCAAATTTGTGACCGCTAGAGTGTGGACATGTTTTCTCTATCATTTGACCGAGTGACCTAATTTTTAATATTATGAGACCCATACTCAAACTTGACCTAGGTATTATTAAGATAAGCATTCTGACAAAATTTAACAAGAAATATCACTGAATGTGATGAATACCCCCAGAAACTGCTTGACACAGTCAGCTATGCACAACTAGACTTAAAATTGATCTGACCAATGTGTGCCGACGATATGCACAACTAGACTTGGTACTGATCATTCATACAAGGTTTCGTTAAAATCTGACCATTGGTAACAGAGAAATAGCACAGACAAAATATTTAAGTGTAAAAAACAAAGGGCCACAACTCCCTTAAAATTCATCCGACCAATGTGTGCCGACGATATGCACAACTAGACTTGGTACTGATCATTTATACAAAGTTTCGTTAAATCAGACCAATGGTTACAGAGAAATAGCGTGGACAAAATATTTAAGTGTAAAAAAAATTAAGGGCCAGAACTACCTTAAAATTTGTCCGACCAGTGTGTGCCGACAATATGCACAACTAGACTTGGTACTGATAACTCATGCAAAGTTTCTTTGAATTCAGACCAATTGTTACTGAGAAATAGTGCGGACAAATTTTTTAAGTGTAAAAAAATAAAGGGCCATACCTACCTTAAAATTTGTCCGACCAGCGTGTGCCGACAATATGCACAACTAGACTTGGTACTGATAACTCATGCAAAGTTTCGTTGAAATCAGACCAATGGTTACAGAAAAATAGCGCGGACAAAATTTGTACGGACCAACCGACGGACCAACAGACCAACCAACCTCAAGCATGACTCCAATATAGCCCCATATACTATGTATCTGGGGGTATAATGAAGATCAGACCTAAATTGTGACCGCTAGAGTGTAAAAATGCTTTTTTTACTATTTGATCTTGTAACCTAGTTTGGAGAGTTACATTACCAATCCTTCCATCAATGCTATATTCTTATTCATTGACCCTGAAAACCTATGTTTAAGTTCAGTACATTCAATATCCGGACATGTTTTATATGATTATGCATAGAAAACGATTGTATGGTAATGGCAGACCTAATTTAAATTCCCTAAAGAAGTCAAGCTGTGATCAAACGGATTTCTAATATGGACACTCTATACAAAGGGAGCGGGTATTACAAAACACTTAATCGGGAAAATGAATATGTGTTACAGGCATTACAACCTGTTTTGTAACATTAATTTTGAGATTGATCTCTTGATCTCTTGAGCCGTTTTTGCACTAATTTAGAAAAGTGAATTGCATTTGACGAGGTCAATACAGGGTTTTTGTTGTAAAAACCTATCTGCCTGTATTACCGTACACTTCTTGTAAGTCAGACCACATGTGATTCTATTTCCGTTCAAATATTTTATAGCATATACAGTTCCAATGTTAGAGAGCTGTGACCAACCGTACACCATGGTAGAGCATACATGAGTCTGTATAAATAGCTGTGACCAACCGTACACCATGGCAGAACATATACGAGTCTGTTTAGATAGCCGTGACCAACTGTACACCTAGTCAAACCATTTCGACGCAATCTATATATTTAAAGCAGCCACTTGCAGACAGCTTCTCTGTCTACTGTACACCATGGTAGAACATAAATCATAACATGAGTCTGTATAGATAGCCATGACCAACCGTACATCATGGTAGAACATACATCAGTCTGTATAGATAGCTTTGACCAACTGTACACCATGGTAGAACATTCTCGAGTCTGTATATATATAGATAGAGAGGGACATTACTGAGAAGAATTACAAAGTTTCACATGCCCGAAGAAGAAACTTTCGAGATGGCTCCAGCGGGAATCGAACCTCGGACCTCCCGTGTCTGAAGCGGGCGCTCTACCACTGAGCCAACTCGTCTTCTCAGTATGTTGTATATCCTGTATGTTTTGAGGTTTTGCAGACCCAAAAGTAAAAATGACCAACCATCCCTGGGGTTGGAGTTGGCGTGGTTGCAACTGACTGATGCATTGGGGGCAGTGGTTTACATTGACAGGTGAATTAAAAGCATATCTTTATTCGAAACTTACAGAAGACTTTAAAACAGTAAATTAATTTGTAATGAGTTTACACGGTCACCCCACCCACTTTTTTCCACCAGGTTCACTCAATTTTCAAGCCAAACAGATTTGTTTTCCATCTTAATACTTCTAAAAGTTTTTGATAATGTGAAGTACAAAAAGTTAACGAAAAAATGAGGTCAAATTATTCGATTAAGTTATTGATGAAGATGAAAAATAGCAAAGTTTCTCACTTTTTTAGCAAAAATTACCGGTGTCGTCCATCTTTAATTGTCATTTTGGGGGAGCAGTTATTTTATATTAATAGCATGAGAGTGATTTCCCCTGAATAAGAATGACATTCGTCCTCAGCTTAACTCGAAATAAAACAATTCGACTTCTGTAGTAAGCAATTACCCTTGTAAACAGTCAAACTCTAATAATATAGGTTATACCATTAATCATGTCAATCACAAACAAAAACAATCTTACTAATAAGAAAGCGTTTGCATCTAGTATAATACGAGAATGCCAATAGCATAAACGTGATCATTTTTAAAGGCTGGACATATTCATTTACACCAAGAGACTTGCAAGTAGAATACATAGAAATGCAATATTGAATCAAACACTAAGACGAAGCATGTAGGCCTATAAGAAAGCCAAGCATGGCATTTACACCAAGAAAAATGCAGTAACCATAAGAGACTTGCAAATAGAATACATACAAATTCAAAATAAGAATATACAACTATGACGAATCATACATAGAACATAATGCATGGCGTTTGCATCAAGTAACTTGCAATAAACATACATGGAAGTGCAATATTGAATCAAACACTAAGACGAAGCATGTATAAGAAAGCCAAGCATGGCATTTACACCAAGAAAAATGCAGTAACCATAAGAGACTTGCAAATAGAATACATACAAATTCAAAATAAGAATATACAACTATGACGAACCATACATAGAACATAATGCATGGCGTTTGCATCAAGTAACTTGCAATAACCATACATAGAAGTGCAATCTAGATAGATACATGTATGACGAAACACGAATAAGAATGTAATTAGGATCAATAGACATATGGCGGAAATTCCCTTCCATAGTATCGTCAGGTAAAATGTTACAGTAATGTTACAGCAAGGTCTTAAGGGTCAGGGCTCTTCAATAAGGGCCAAAATCAGAGTGCAACAAGACATTGTCAAGGGGTTTTGGAGGGCGTTATGTAACGGACATTGGGGCACCCGTCGAGTGGACGGCACACCAGTTAGAATTTAATTAGATGGTTACATAGTTCCGTATTACAGTTTCAAATGCCCCAAGATAGAGAATGCAATTAAATATTATTCAACATGAGTACTAGATTGAAAAGTCCTTAAAACTTCTTTGTGCCCAGTTGTACAATTTGAATTTGCAATTGTAACTCTTCTAACTTGCATTATTTTAGTCGGTCCGGAAGGATTGATAGTGCATCTATAAGCCACCCAATATATCCAATCCCAATAAACAGTCGATTCGTGAATAGGGTACAGTACAGGTATGACATGTTCTCTAGCATGATGACGGTTGTGGTCATGTCTCCATGCAATGGTATATGGAGCAAAGAGGAAATTGGTAACCCCACTTTGCAAGAATAGCGACTCGATCATCTGTTCGCCATTTATGTCTGTGCTACTAGCAATGTCGAGAACATCCGCACAATGCAATAATTGCCATCCAAAACTCACAAGGTACATGGACTCACCAGTCGCACCTACTAGACATACATACATACATTTGTCAACCAGTGGTCCAATTTCGTCCCGATTGCTGTCTGTACGACATGTACAACTTAGTACCTCATGTATTTGTCACGTGAGACGGATTGATATAAGCTGTAAATAAATTTTATGATGCTATCATATTATAGTAGACGAGTTCATTGCCTCTATATGCAGATTTAAGTATCTATGCTTTACGACCAGACGCACAATCGTCGATTGTGCAAGTTACATTTATGCATACAATTTGAACTGTTCACATCAGAAGGCACTTTTGTGTAAGCCTTTGCAAATCTCTACTATAAATGGTGCATTGTCATGACTGTAAACATTCAAACTCTTCACAAACGGAGGAACGTTTGTTTATAAACATTGAAGCTCTTCACAATAGGAGGACACAATAGTGTCTATAATACTCTTCATTCTGGAGGTTACACACTTCATGCAACGATGTACGATTTTTGTTTGATACCTTGTTTCCGCATTGTGTTGTGGAGCGTATACAATAAATGTTTTATAATGTTAACACAGTCTGGTATGGTCTGTAATCTAGGGATGGACAATCTTTGGTATTCAGTTTAAATTTTCTTTTAAACTCGGTTTTATAGTCTGTTGCCGTGCATCGTTCGTACAATATATGGACATGATAGAGAATATAGCCCTCAAATTAAAGGCTTGCAAACTCATGATGTAGTTTTATTATTTTTCTGACTCGAAATTCTGCGGAAGTGGATAATTATTTAAATCTTTCGGTACGAATTATTTTGAATTCTTACATTTTTCCCCTGTTTGAAATCCACTTATTTGATTCACATTTTTCTGTTGATGTTTTAATTCTACCTTAATAAATTCTGTTTTTCCGTATTCAAGGTTATAGCATTTGAAATCATTCGTGAATACCATGATAGAATGTCAACTCATTACGATTGAAATATATTGTTGTTGTAAGTATGTTTTATTAAATACTATTGTGGAGAACAAAAGTAACAAGAATTAACAACAGTAAGTTATTAAGAAAATAGTTTATTACCGTGACACGAGTAAACAAAGCACTCTTTATAAGTAATGCACATACGTTTTACAAGTGATGTGCAATAGTATCTGAAACTACCCGGCCCAATGGGCCTATATGTCACTAGTTAAGCGACGCATTAAAGTAAGTCACATAATATATTTGCAAATAATGCACAAGCCATGAAGGGATTAATTATGTATTAGTGAATAATGGAATGTTTTACGTCAATGAAGCAAGTTATATACCGAAACACATGTATGTTCTGACGTTCCTAAGCCATCTGGGTGTCAAACTCGCCAGCTTGCTACGCTGCCCTGCTGCAAACTTCACGCTGCTAGGTCGCTAGGCCTCCACACTGACAATTTCACAATATTAAGGCTGCAAACGTAACGCTATTAAACCGCTAGATTGCCTACTTAACCGTCTACTGGGTCGCCAGCATGCCAACATCCCACTCATGTATGGACTTATGATGACAAGAAAACTCGTTACTAGTATGTGGTTTCTAAGGTGGTTGTGATGCAGACCTTCTTAGAACTGTTGTCATGAATATAATTGATATATTTCCAACGGTATGTCTGCTATGAGTATATTGACCAGTACAAGTTTTGTAACCCTCCACCGTCGCTGTGACTCTCGGCCACATTGAATGTTGCTTGGCTTTGGACATCACGTGATCGCACCATACCATGTCGTCATCGATGACTCAAATTGAATTTATTGAAAAAAAGAGAAAAAAGATAAATGTATCCCTGACTCATAGACTGACCCGACAAGATAGCAAATTAATTATAATGATTGGGCTGATAAAACAGACAAGTGTGTTTACTGTGTAACACGGTGCTTGTACCAGGCTGTCGAGTAGGTGACCCAGAATGACCGATACACCAAACGACACCTACCAGTATCATTCATTTTGTGTATAAAATTATAAATGCAAATAAATAAAATTTATCTACGTTTTTTTTCGATTCAGAAAATAACCGATTGATTCAATGATAACACTTATGTGGAATAGGACGAGATTCGTTTATCTTCGAAAAATAGCGTTTCATTATTTCAATTTCTTTTTATTGTAATTGACAGTATGCGTTTTTAATGTCCTCGTAGCGCAGACAAGATATGAGAGGACAATACGGTCAATAAACACGGTAAGATCAGTTATTACACGATACCCGGGTACTAATTTGTCCGTCATAACCCTCTGTGACCCGGTACATGTTAGGGATAGGTCCGTAAACCTCCGTATCTTGCCTATAAATCGAAATAGTTTCACCTATAATAAGTACTTACCTACCCTTGCGACATGATCTATCACCCGCCCCGTGTCATTGTCGACCACAAAATGGCACTTCAAGTGAATTTTCGTACCCGGTATAATCATTATCCCTTCACTCCATCTATCGTCAGAGTCCCGGTCATCTTGATTTCTCCGAAGATTTAGAACTTTGAAAATAGCAATTATACTTCATGTTAACTATGAATTTTGTGTTATAAATCATTTGTTGAATAATATAATAAAATGCCGAACATAGCATTTATTTGCAAGTCTGCTTTCTGCTGAATATGGCATGCAAATGTGTTCCTCTTAGTGGATTTGAACCCGGGTCTCACGATTAGGCGGCAAGCGCGCTAACCACATAGTCACTGATGTTTTTTGGCTGTTGTCAAGGGAGTAATGATTTGGAGATGCTAAACTGACCGCATTCAAAAAACTAATTATGGAAATATTGGCGATTGTCGTTTTAGAAAAACCCACTGTGTCGATCTGGAGAGGTTGCTGCTCAAAAGAGGGATACTTAAGACATGCTTTTGTTCTATGAAGGATCGATCTGGAAATACTGTTGTTGTATACATGTATATGGTCTGTCTTGGAAGGTTATTGCTCTAAAGATGACTACTATATAGATTTAGCTACACAACAGAGGGTCACTCTTGAGAGGTTTTGGTTGCAGAGAGGGAGCTACTCTAAAGCGGTCGTATAGCCGAGGTGACCGTTTCTGAGAGATTGCTTCACAACACATGGTCCCGATAGATAATTTGCACGAACCAGTTGGTTCTGCTCAATATGTCGAGTACAAAATACATTTTACACATTCGACTAGTATGAGTTTAGGTCCAACTTGATTTTTTATTTGAATGATTTGAACAAAGAAGTCTTTGTCATTTATAAGTGTTGTGTTTCATACTTAAAGACACGAAACACTCGTAAGAAAAACACCACGTACTCAGAAAATCTGTTAAAACTATGCTTCTTGTAATTCTAGAGACGGTAGAAGTGGAGTTGTCTTCAAGAGCAACTTCAAAGACGCAAGCGAATTGAATTCTCATTAAGGCTAGCCCGTTGTCACTAAGTGAATTGCAATAATCACCAATGTCTCTACTTGGCGTTGATTCGATAATACAGCTTCTGATATTTAATTAAGGATCATTCTATTCTATTCGTTTCTAAATCTTAGATAGAGCCATTGTGTTTAATTGGTGAGTCAGCCACGCGGCGGAGTCCAATTGTTTTTTCACTAGCGTTCACTTTTCCATACTTTTTCCACTATTTGAACGCATCTTCGTTTTAAAACAATTAACCATTTTTCGCGAAAAAAGCTTTCAATATCGCTATTATTTCAATATCCCCAGCTATAGCTCATTCAGTTGTATTTATTTTGTAATTAAACGATAATGGTGCGTTCTTTCCGGAGGCGTTGTTATAAGGCACCCTGCTGGTGAAACAATAAATTGGACTAAAACATGATTATTTAACGCACGGAAGGGCATCGTAGGAGAGACACGCAAGACTGGTGATAGAAATGTCTGATGAAAACATCACTAAAATGTTGACAGTTTCTTTCCGGCCTTTGAATGAAAATATGAATACACACAGGTACGAGTTGTTGAGTGTTTTGTACAGGTTCTGAAGGGTTAACCGTTGACAACGATTAATACTTAAAGTAATTGTTCCGAAAAACGTCATTCCTAATTCCATAATATAAAATAGGTTGATCTTAAAAAAGCTCAATCACATGACGTCGCGTTGACGTACACGAATATGCAGCTAACGAGGGCATCACTTTAAAATATCAGAGTTACAAAAACCTTAGTTTTTAGATGCAACATTTTACTAAATTTCTTTGCGACGATTTATCGTCTAAACTGCAATTTGAGCAGTGACAGTTTTCACATAATGTGAATGCTGTCTTGTCTGGAAAGCTTTTTTGCAAGAACTTTACATTTTGAGAACTCTGTATTTTGCTTCAAATATGAGGTGCATCCTCGACCTTTTCACATTGTTACAAGTGAAATAGTGTGCCAAAATAGCCCAACGTGCACCTTTCTACAATTGCAACTCTTATGCCTAACTGTATTCTGTATTGTTACTGTAGCTTTTGTGTTTGGCTTCAACAAACGTGTTGTTAAAGACCTTTCTGCTTGCATGATAGTTACTGTACTTTTCAGAAAGATGCGCATCATCTATGTGATTATACTGATGTAAATCGTAAATATCATAAAAACACCAAAATTATAACTCCAGCATTTTGAACTTCAGAAGTGTTAGTGCACCATTATTAGCACCGCACCCTCTTCGCTCAATTACTCGCGCAAAAAACACCACTTTTTAACCCCAAGAAATGATTTTATACAACTAAATTTTGTTGAACATCATTGCAAAAAAATAAACTATAAGCCCAAATCACCGAAACATGGTTTGAAGTTTGATAGATTTGTTAGATTTATTTAAATGTGAACACATGTTCATAAATAAGAACTTCTGTAAAATAATTAATTTTAAGCGGGTAAACAATTTTGAAAAAGGACTTTTTGTTGGTTTCTGAAAATTGCAGATTGGACAAAAATCTATTGTCACGTATTTTAGGTCAATTGTTTGCGGGGATTTAATTTCGCCATATAGATTTATCCGCGATACGATACGAAAGTTAATCGACCTCGAAAGTAGATAATTTTAAGGTATGGTATATGCAGAAGTTAAGACAGTAATTCAACCAAGTAAGCATTATACGTTACCATAGCAATCAGCTGAAGAAAACTTATTTGTTGGATATAATTTATCTTAGATTTATAGTATACACCCCTCTTTCATCCAGTATTTATTGAATCCATTAAGAAACAATTTTACGTGTATTTATTCATTAAAACCTGATAGTTTGATACATTATATTTTATTGTTAAATTTGATATTAGTGTAATAATTCGGCTTATTAAATCTGCTAGATATATAGAAATAAATGAGGCGACAAATTATGGGTTAGATGCGATCGTGATTGGTGACAGCCTCCACCAGGCGTCACGTGTGGTGATAATACGGCAAAATGCAATAATCAGTTTAAAAGGCTTTACTCTCGGATGTCATGAAACAATTTCGATATTTTGATTTCACTTTTTATTGACCGTAGTAGATGCTTAAACATTCAATTAAGTCAGTATTGGAAATTGCTGAAAATCGCGTTCGAACGCATGTAACGTTACTATATTTTGTTCTTTTTTTGCAACAGTTACAAGAGCAAATTATGTTTAACACCCCAAAAAGAAAAGTCTAACACGTGAAAGTACACACTATGTTGTTAGATAGCATTTTGATGTGTTTAGTGTAAGTTGTCCTATTCTGGTTAATCGTCATCAGACACAACTTTTACCGAACCATCACTATTGGCAGTTCGCTTGTTTTCTGGTGTTATTTAAGTGTTGCTTTTTTTTTTAATGCGTTGACCCTAGATGAACTATGTGTCTTTAACATGACAATGGCAAGCAATTACTTAGTTATACAGATACATGCTGGAATTCTGAAAATATTGATTATAGTAATCAAATGACAAAAGTTTTAAAAGCTTCTATAAATCATATGGACAGTTTTAGCCAATTCCTATTTTTATCATACATTCCAAAACAAGACATGGGCGCGTCTTATTTTATGTAACCATTTATAGTCTTACAAAAATATGCAGCTTGTTATTATAGTAGATTACGGACCGGATTAGAAATATATACGGGCAACCACTTTAGAATGGCATCTTATACCTTCGGCATTCATTTCACAAATCTGTTTTAATTGCTATTAAAACCAGCGTCCCCTTTTAGCGCAGAAATTCCCACCGTTTTGACGTTTTGGCCCCTGGGTGTCGTGAAGCTTACCAATCAAATGTGGAATTTCCACGCCGATATTTTTATCCCTAAAAATCGATAATCTATTTCAGAAACATGTCGACGTTTACCTCGATAAACGAAAGCCTGTTATTCAACATTTGAATTAAGTCGGAATTAGATCTTTTGTCCTGTCGGTTTTCAATCGGATTAACGTACTCTTACCTGCTCTTTAAAGGATTATGTCCAATTTACGTCGCGATGAAATGAAAATATACCGACTATCAACGAAAATTTGAAAACCATTACCCGAGTGAAATTGAAACATTTACTAAATGTAAATTTAAGTTTCGTTTAAATTAAGATTTATTCGACTGGAGTTTTAATTTATAATGATATGTCAATGTAATATCGAAAATAAATTGAAGATGGAAAATAAAGGGAGCACCCCCATTAAGATGTGGTCGAAGCATTCGCCCCTAATAACCCTTTCTTTAATTAAGGTCATGCTCGTCATTTATTTTTCTTTTATGACAACATAAGCGGTTATTATAATTATCGGCGCTATCGTAAGAAATGCACGTCGTGCTATTTAATCGAATATCGTAGATTTTTGTTTGCGTTCTAAGCGGCTCATTGTTCTTGTGCAAAGTAATTTTGGTATTGAAATTTGAACACGCCCATTTCTCTTCATTCCCATGGTATTTGTCTGGGTTTATGGTTATTATTAATATTTTAATCAAAGCTGAGAATAAATGTAACTCATAATTGTCAGCCCGGGTATTAACTATGATTAGATTTTACTGAACAATTGAAAGACACCATATTATTTAATACATTTGTACTATACATAAGTTGACTCAATGTAGGTACCTTTCTGATTTACCAAATCGTGAGGCAAGACAAAGACACGGTCACATTTATAACTTGATCGAATATTTGCAAACTGATACACTATATAGACAAACTCATGAAACGAGTCTTCCTCAAAGCCAGATGTCTTTGGTCAAATAGACAGAGGTACAACTTTTAAAATTGCCTAACACCACCAAGTCTCAGTCGAACGCAAAAAATGGAACAAAAACAAAGCGAAATATGAAATTGACATTGCTTTTGAAGGTAGGCAGTTGCCAGTTGCCATACATGGGACACTTGCCTTATACTGCAAGGACTTATGAGGAGGCCTCCCTCGCCTTCATAGCTAGAAGAGCCCGGCTTCATGACTATTTTTTTTTAAATATAACATTTTTTAAAAACATACATTCTAATTAAAAGTTTAAACATTTGTGAATCATTTGTACAGCTACTATTTGTTAAGCTTCTTTGGTTGCCTGGTTACTAACTTGTACTGACTGTGGTGACCGTGTGGTAGGGATATGTGTAATTTACGGGAAGCATTATACTTTACAAGGAACCAATAGCCTTTGACGTAGACTTGAGACATTTTCGGTGCCACGGACGGTAAATACACTACAGCCATGTGGAAGAATTTTAGCCAACTGAAAAATCAGACAGACCGATACGATGGAATTTCAATAATTAATGCGTCACTTCGCTTCTGACGGCAGCCATATTCGTGATAATTGCGTTATTAATTAATAACCGTAGTTTGTAGTGAGTCCTGATCTAATAAATTTGTTCCATACATGACAACAATGTAAAATGTCATGTGCGAGTCGGTTCATCCATCACTATAAAGTGTTATTAGACACGAAATCTCGCTGCAAATATCGCTCCGGGCGAGATTTTCACATTCTCGGTTTTATTCGCCATATTTGTACTCAATGATTGAAATAAAACTCGCATTCATTCAATCACATCTCTGTAAAATCTGTTTACACCAGAACAACCAGTAGAAAATATTCTGCTAATAAACTCGTTTAGAATTGAACCATAAGTGAATTTTATTTTTCAGTTATCTTGTTTATCCAAACTTTTACGTGTTTGAAATTGTCTTTTCGTGCTTTTTTGAAAATATCGTTGTTATTAATGTTTATGACTACATGTATATGAAATTTTAATTTTGATATCGGGTATCAGTTGTCGTTTTATTTTGGAATATGATAGCTGGCGCCGGAATTTCCTCCTTAACGCGGTTTTGTACCTGTTTATAGTGCGGCATCCACGTTCAGTTTGCGGTCCTCAATTTTCGATCGATCTATGAACACAACACTACAAATGTATTGTAAATAAAGCTCTGTTTGCTCAAATCATCCAATGTGGCAACACTATAATTGACTCGTATTATGTATCGTCTGAGGTCTGCAGCAACATATTGAGAACTGGGTACATTATTGAGGATATCAGCGCCAAACTCCGCGTACTGATTGACCTCGTCACGTGACCCTGAAATTAAAATGGAGGTAATTCAAGACGAGACTAAATTGACATATAAAACGGAAATTGTCTCTTTTTTATACTGGTAAAGCCATTGTAAACATTGATACATTCCTCTATCCTCAAATTTCTTTGCTAACTAGAAAATGAATATAATGAGTATATTTGCCAGTTTTGATATTTTATTCACAAAAATATTAATAAAAATTATTGAAACACATTTCGCACTTTTATAGGTTAGTAGCACATTTCATTATCACCGTGCCCCATCCGAACACGAGCCAATCCTGTCCAAAAGTCATATTGTTTCTTTTGCCATTTGTTAAATTGAAATTCAAATTTACACGACGATTTCGAGCTTATATGATTACGATTGCCTTGTACGATTATCGATAATTTTTCGACGCAATTACGATTATCTGTTATTGTGACATTTGACATGTATATCGTACACCTTTCAATGCGTACATGTATACTAATGTTAGTGTCGCATAAAACGTTGTCCAGTTTTACGATCTTAGATGCAATGGTCGTTATGTTCTTGCGATAATCGTATGTATACATGTTCGTTGAAAACGAAAAAAAAGAGAAAAAAATATTTTTTTTTAAAATTTATATTTTTTCTATAAATTTTCAAAAAACATGTTTTTCTTTTTTTTTCGTTTTCGACGATACAGTTACCTGTGAACGACTCCCGTATAAAAAAAACATTTGCACAGATTAAGCTGCTCATAACCACCATCGCCATTTTATACTCAGAAATAATTAATGAAATTGTACAACAGATTTCATTTCTCAGATTACGGCTGATTTACAACATGTATGATCTCATCTGCCTGGCTATATTACACACCTTGTGTCAGAAAATCTGCGCATCAGAACTGCGTTTTTTTACCATTTGCATTTTTGTTCGTGTCGATCGCCCGCGATTGCGACAACACGCCTCTTTTATCGTGAACCGTTTTTACAAGGGGCTCGTATTATGTCAGTATCTGCTCAAAGATCTGAACGTCATTGTTTCTACAGTAAAAAGCTATTTTAGACCGGAAGATTTAAATTTCTCATGTAGATTTGGAGTGATTAAAGTACCGTGGTCATAAAAAGTACCGATCGCCGTTTAGATCGGACCGTAAGATTCACCGTTCCGTTAAATTCACACACGGTGATACCATCAAAATGTTTCCACTGTGAAGTTTACTAGCTTTAAAGTCCTTTTTCTTCAATATTATGTAGTTTAATTATGACTTCTAAATAGCCTTATTAATTGATCGAATTTGTACTTTTATTTGCTATTTATCTAAATTGAATGAATAATGAATTTATATAGTCCTATTGATTTATCGCGTAATTACACGTCGTCTTACGCATTTGATATCTTTTCCAATCCTCAGTTTATTTCACGTGTTTCTTTTTTTTCTCAAAACATTAGCTAATGCTACATCGTGGCGTTTCATTCTGATCACCTCAGTTTTTTACCGGAGACAAACGGAAATGGCCGAGCTTTTACGATTGATGGCGTTTATTACCATCACGCGTCGATGACGTCACTATTGGCGTCACCGATAAGGACACTATTTATTTCATTTTAAAACGTTGTTGTTATTGACTACATAAGATACGCTTGTTATATCATAAGTTGCATTTAAAAAATGCACCAACCTCAACGTCGACGTTAGCACGTTACTGATCATATCTTCAAAATGCATTTACATTTACTGCAAATATTTATTCACGACTGTTACGTTCTTCTTCTACATATCAATTGTACAGTCCAAAACCTAAATCTGAGTTATTTCGCAATACATTTGTTTTCGCTTGCACCTCAATTTGGAATTATATCCCTCTTTACATAAAAAATTATACATCTATTCAACATTTCAAAACTTTATATCTACTCTGGGTGAAGGCGTCAAACTTTGAAATTTTGCTTCTTCCAAGTTACATAGCCAGTATAATGCTGACCTTACGTCTGTTCTCACAGTGTTCCCGTATTCAACAACAGATCCGCTATGCTGAAGTATCCCAAATATAATTATTGACGTCAACTGAGAGTTTACACAAAATCGAGTCTCAGTTTAAGTTTAAGCCCTTAAATGTGTTTGTAATCAACTCAGAAAATATTGATTTCTGGTTTGTGATATAAAAGTGTGAGCGTTAAATTGGTTCACGTTGATATTTTGAATTATTTTTACAAAATGTGGGTCACGGTTATCAAACACAGATGTCTCTCTTCTAGCTATGGACTTTTAACTTTCCTTTATAAAAAATAGGTTATAGCATTTTATGTCACGCATGCTACCTTCATGCGTACGTACGTACGTATATCATATCCCTGTTCACTGATCACACATATAGTATAACGTATTACAATCATCGACTACAGAGTTCACACGTGTGTTCACATACCCAACACATTGTAATTGAATATACTCCTTATTTATGTTTTAACTTTTAAGTTAATTGTGCATATCATAATATGTCGATTTCTAGAACACTTCACCGATGTTTTTTTTGTATGTGACGAAGTACGTGGCATCTTAAGTCAAATGTCATAGTGTAACATCATTTTTTTCCGCGAGGAGTTAACTTTCGTGGATTTCGAGGTCAAATCACATCGAACAATAACTTTTGACCATTATATTTATTTTATTACCTGAAATGCATAATCCACGAACTAATGTCCTGTCAAAATGGTCTTTTATACACAAACCACGACAATTTGTCCCATTGAAGTTAGTGAGTTTACAGTAAATGTATTAAGTTAGAATTTTTTTACCTACTCGCTGAATGTCTAAATGTAAACCAGTGGTCCAGAGAGGGTCGAACCCGGGACCTCTCGTTCCGGAAGCGCGCACCTATAACATCTGAATACAATACTAGTAACCAATAGCTCGCACCGACCCCAGTCTTACGATATTGTCTTAACGTCAGGAGATTGTAAACACCAGCCTTTGCATCTAAAGCCAAATGTCACAAATGCTACGGAATGTAAGCACGACAGTCGCACCAAATCAGCAGCAAGGTATCTCGACCAATTCTATTATACTACACGATTCTGCACGATGTTTTGAAGATACCCCACCATCTTTAGTTCATCACGCCGTTCTTTGCTTTCAGGAACCATCATGCCACCGATAGATTGGAAACCACGACCGCACCAGGACCTCCAAATGCACAGCATCGTAAACAAGAGTTCCAAAATGACGACATGCAAAGTACCAGGAGTATGATTGCACTACCTACTAGTCAACGAAATGAACCCCGGGTATTCTCTAAGAGTACAAACTTGCAACCTTGTGGACAAGAATATGGTCAACAGGTATCTTGCAGGAAGAGATAAACGCACATAGTAATGATATTTCCATTAGTAACTTCTTCCCCGGTCTCTTGACTACCATTCAAGTATTCACGTTATGTCATGCCCATTTACGATTCTGTCTTTAACACCGGTTGGTAAGCTAAAGGCTACCGTAAAACATTGTTTTCAAAAAAGCCGAGCATAGCCTTTATTTTCCAGTCACCTTTCGGTTGAATTTGACAGTCATGTGTGCCTGTGTGCCTCCACCCAGGTTAAGGTGGTAATCGCGCTTACCACTAAGCTACAGATGCCTCAATGTACAAGTACGCATTCAGGTGACTGTGATATTTATTGTGAAGTCCTTAATGGTGAACTTAATTAAGATTTCTAAACGCAACAGGTGGACAGATGAAATGATTTGTATATTGGGTATATGTCTTGTGTCATATGAAACAAAAACATGCTCATCTTTAATTTCCACAGATTATAATCTATGGACGTTAAGGAACGTCAGTAATCACCATCTGTTGATGTCCTATTTGAATAAATTTTCAATTATCTTACCCATAAAGTAATGTTTATACCATTTCTTAGACCACAACACGACCAAACTACAACCTGTTGCAAAAGTTGATATATTGTTGATTGTGAATTTGGCGATATTTTTAATGCGCAACGGTTTTCACAATTTAAGTCATATGCCATGGCCCTCGTATATGTGTAGCTAATTGACCATAAACACATTGGTGAATATTTCCGGGAAAACTGACTAAGTCAACGGGATTGAGTACTAGTAATCTAACTTCTGCATATGACTGTAACTTCTTTGAGTAGACAAAACAAAAACAGATCAGTTACTTGTTTTATATAAAGTATGTTAGATATTAGATTTAATGTTTCGGTAGGTCAGTTTGACAGTATAGTCAATGGTTGAATTGCTATGCTCTGTGACCTTTGGCAACACGAGCAAGCCATAAGTATTGGTCTAGTATTAAAATGACCAGAAGTCAGTTCATTATCGGTTTTGACTCAAATCTTAGTTGTGTTCAGTTTGGTACTTACTTGAGACGTTATAATCGAGTTCTGAGTACTGAGTTGTATTGCTTTAAGATATTGTAAATTTTGCCACCCATGATGTAAGCTGGTTGTATATAACTTTTGTTTGAGCTGTAGTGTAATAACTAATAAGTTAAGCTGTGCTTGCGAAAACAAATATCTTCTTCGCTTCGCTCTGGTACATCCCCAGTCAACAATGGCACTTGTCTTCTTTTGAAGACAGTATAGTTATTTCTTGTAGTTCAACACAATCATAGAAGCAAGCTTGAAAACTAAGTATCAACCAACGAAAGCAGTATATTCTGATCGGTGTAGATAGACCAGCAGTCTTAATGCTTGCAGTTTTTCAAACATTTTTCGCAATGTATTGCAATGATCGACTTCACATACATGTTTCAATCTGCGACACATTTACGACATATATGAAAGTCAAACAGGCACCTATTTCATTAATGTATTAATGAGTTTTGTTCTACTCAACAAAAACATTTGTACATAAATCCTATATATCGTGTATTTAACTCACAACCAGAGACGCAAAATGTGTTCATTAAGAGGGTCATCATCGCGCACAAGAATGCATTGACGTTGCTAAAGGTTGTATACAAGTATGTACATAGGGTGTGAAGATTTTACGATCGTTCTAGCTGTCTATTCGCTATGTAGAAAATATTCTCACCCAGGTCAAAACTTTAACATTATTTTGTTTTTATAAAAATCCCATGAACCATTAAATAAAACACAAAATACGATATTTAGACACGATAGCTGGAATTTTCAAGAATATATCATTATTTTTTTAGATACTAGCATGTCATTAATTTTCGGTCTAAGCAGTATCGTTTGTCTTACACGCATGAAATATTTTAATGGTTCTAAAAACTAAGATATATTTTCGTCGAATTTTTCTCCCCCTTCGAATGACGTCTCTAGATGTTCAGCCATGTGTCAACAACTTGGGTATCCATTTAAATGCAAATTCGGTAATGATTTTGTGAATAATTTATAACTATTATATCATCAAAAGTTCACATATCTACGTATTTATGGGAATGGGTGTTTATGTGGTAATCAATTTTACTCCCTCTCTACTTTGAGGTACTTATATTTTATTATTATTTTTTGTAAACTGATAATAAAACGTCATATACTTCAGTCATACCCGATTTAGGATACTAGGCTAATATGTTGCGTTGAATTTTCTTTTCAATACATGTATTAGAATGCAATTTCAATTATCGGCTTGTGTGCTGCGGGTCCCCTCTGTTAACATAATTTTCTTCTTTTGAAGGCGTCACCGTCTATATTAAAAAATTGTGTCTTCTTTGTTTATTTGGGTTTAACGTCGTTGTTGACTAATTATTTAACTTATATACGTCGTCCAATTCACCCAATACCCTAGTCACATTTGCCCTACGAGTTCCGTACGAGTGGATTTTTTTGAACTCGCACGACGTCCGTACAGAGCCCACGAGGAGCCTGTACGGATATCGAGACTCGTACGAGCATCGTACGGATTTTCACAACTCATAGAGAACTGGGTGATCTGGTGAAAACTATACATTCTGTACAACTCGTACGAGACCCGTACGAACTGTGACCAGATGCTAAGTACGTACAAATACCGTTAGGGTTAAAATATTTTAGACTCTTACGAGTTGGTAAATCCGTACGGACATCGTACGAGCCTTGTGACCGTTGCATCACCAGTGTTCCTGGATTGTTTCCGATCCATTATTACAAGGAACTAGCAACTCCTCCTCATCTTTTCATTCGTCTTCATTATCTTGGTTCTCTTCTGTGTAGTTTTCGTGTTCTTCCATTCTTTGCTATCGTCATTGTAATAAAGTTTGTTTCAGTTATTGCAGTTCCTTTAGTTTCACAGCCTTCCGTTGGCACGAGTACCATAATAACCTTAATCTGTAGATCAATCCTTACAGTTTCATATTTTGTTTTCTTGTCGTAACTTAGATATTACCCAATATCTTGTTTACTAATCCAAATGTTTACTAACTCAGAACCTGTAAGGTGTGTACTGGGATGCCTTAGACACAGACACACCTATTGACGAGGATAGTAAACTATATAATAAATTCTAAGAATAGCCTTTGTATGATCTTCCACATAGTCATAGACTTGATCATCATTCCTGATATCTCTTACATCATCATCAACACCGACATTAACATCGTCAACTTTCTATTCAAGACAGTCAGATTTTTGAAAAAGGGCCAAATGCTGATAAGTAAGTGGTACTATAACTTTTAAAAAATACATGTTGTTGTCGAATTTATTACTTTTATAAAATACTAATGTTTTTTGACAAATTGTACTATTATTGCCAGGTCTATGTCAACGGTCAGCGACTTTGGCCTGTCTTAACCTAGACACTCCTGATTACATTTAAGTTTACACCATTAGCATATAGATATACTACCGTACCCATACCTTCAAAAGTTCAACATTGTTTTACTTTTGTATTTGAATGTAAATAAAACTATACGCCAATTTTGGAAGGTTTGTTTTTACAGGTGGGGAACAATATATCGTACATTTCCCTCTCAGGACCTGAATGAACTATTGGCCAACGTAAGATATGTGTGTAGTTACCAAATTCATTAAGGACGCTTTTCCTCTTGGACCATTTACATCATAAATACTTAATGGTTTGCAACTGTAAAATAAAGCATGTATTACTTAACAATGCATGTTTTAGTTGAAGCCTTCTTAACTTCGACCAATCGTAATTCTTCCTCTCAGAACTATTTAACTTGTAATTAAAACCAAACAGCTGAACGGGGCGTAGTACCAATCAGCCCTGTCTAGAATGTGGCGCTGATTTCTCCCAAAATATCTTAATTCAGAAAACGCGTAAACGACCTTAAGTTATATATTAAATAATGATATTGCATATGTTGGGAGTAGCTATGGTTACTGTATAAATAAATTACAACCATGTAGTGTAATGGAAGCACATTCTCCTGTGATGGAGGATAGCGTCAGTTCAAGTCTGACCATGGTTTACCACATACATAATCTGGCTACTCTCACCGTCAATCAATCAATCAATCAATCAATCAATCAATCAATCAATCAATCAATCAATCGATCGATCAACAAATCAATCAATCAATCAACCAACCAATCAATCAATCAATCAATCAATCTTCTGGTGCCATTTCACTCTATTCAATAAGGTAAACATATATTATTTGACTATGATGTCACGTGAAATGTTTTATTTATGCCACATGGACATGTTTTATTTCTGTCACACGAACACGCTTTACTTCTGTCACATAAACACGTTTTATTTCTGTCAAATGAACATGTTTTATTTCTGTCAGATGAACACATAACTATATTTCTGCTAAACGAACATGTTTTATTTTTGTCACATAGATATGTCTAATTTCTACCACATAAACATGTTTGATTTGCCATGTGTAGTTGCTAATTCACTGTGAAAGAGCGTATTGACACTGATCCTTGGTAAGATAACTGAATAATAAATAAGGGGATTAAAAAGTCATCAACTCACTATAAGATATTGCATGAGCCATTAGGTGAGCAAATGTTTTGCCACGAATTAAGCAACACTGAAGTGACAAATTTGACAGATCGATGCAACATGTGCACGGTAGAACAAACCCTACACAAGATGCGCATACATATAGTTTTTATTCAACACTGCACAGGGTGTCGTGGGTATCTTCTCAAGAAAAGCATTTAGGATGTTGTGTTATGTTCTTTTATGTTCTGTTAAACCATTTCTGAGTAAATAAGTGTCATTAAACAGAACATGGTCACCATTAATTTGGTCGAATTCCAAGAATGTAGTCCTGTGAACTTTGCAAACGTGATACATTTTTTGTACAAAGTTTTATAATAAAATAAAGATGTACCTTTAGATCTTGTTCGCTGGTATAAAAATCATCACTGTAATAACCAGGTACATTTGTACTTTGATTTGGGTAATTACTTCGGGTAAAAGGGGTATAATACAGGGATCGAATGAATTTACCTACCATGAAATTGTTCATGTAGAGTACAAATACGGCGACATTGTATCTGATCATGTTAGTACTTTAAACGTTTTTATGGTCTCCTTTCGAATTTATTTCTTCTTTATGTAACTTTTTGGTCTAATTTTCTACCTGTATTACTTCTCGTAACCTCTCCGGTACCTTAAGCGGTCTAACGCCTCGTATTAGACGGAATGGCAATTCCAAGATTCCGTAGTTGAGACATTTATTGACCAAATTCGTATGTGTCAATGCAATCGATACACCACACTACTTAAGAGTTATCCGCGCTAAAGGGTATTCCGCATTTAAGAGCAACAAAAAAATAAAGCAATACAGCGTATCACCTGACCAAATTCTTGACCGAGTATTTGGAACGATGTCTTTGGCGTATTTTTTTCCCAAACCAAACTTGAATTATTATATCTACCATTAATCAATGGATTATAAGTCACTGTGCTTATGGTCGAACTGTTCCATATTGACGAAGAAGGGTTATGTTGAATCATACACGAAAATCAAAGTTAAACTATATTTGAGATAGTGATGGTCCATTTTAAGTCTGACTTGTTTTTGATGACTAGGCCATATCGCAATTTCGGTATAGCTTTGGATTGTCCTTTGTATTTCACATTACTTTTCCTACCTAAAACACGAGGTTCTCCCGGTGACGAGAGTAAACAAATACATAATTATGTTCTAAAAACACTTGTAATATGTGTTGTGTACCATAATTTCAAAGAAATGAACACCTTAACCACCGGTAAGGATATTAGACGAAACGATCGTGTCTGTCTTACGAAAATAGCATGCATTTAGCGTGTCACTTCAAAGTTATATAGTGGCGGCATTGGAGAAGTCATGTTTAATGACGATTAATCGTAGTTTAGTGTAAATCAACACAGTACAACCTCTGCTCAGCATCATTTTGATATTTTGGCTTTCTGCGTGGGTAGACGATCACGGAAGTTCTATTTAAAGGTTTCGCGCGTACTAGTATTTGCCAAAGCTCGATTTGTTACTATTTTGTGGAATGTTTTAATGATGTCTTATTACGTACATATCTAACCTCCAATAAACACTACACATAAACTAGTATTTCCTTGTCTAGAATAATAAATTTTACATTTTTCTGTGAAAATGTAAGACTGTTAAGTCTATTTTTGTTTAAATTACGTTAATACAGGATGCACTTTTTACTACCAAAATAGTGTTTAATGACTGCGTATGTGAATATTATTCAAATTTAATTTGTTCGGGTGTCAGTTTTCGCCATGAAGATCTACAACTTTGACATTTTGCACATAACACCCTAACACCAGTATGCATAAAGCAAATCGTTATGTATTTACCTATCTCAAATTTCTAGACAAACGCACATGGTCTTACGTATGAATTATACAGTTAATTACCAAAAACATTAGGCGTCTGCGTCAAATGGTACTATTTCTGTCTGTTCCGTGAACAGTTTGGTTTAGATATCAATTGCCTATATCGCTGGTTCACATGTAAAATGAGAAGGTCGTAACTACTACTTACGACCTTATAAGACTCATACATATTTTAAATCTGCTTCTTCTGAGATAATTTTCATGAAAATCGAAAATTGTCATGTTGACAAAAATTAAGTTGTAAAAGCTTGTTTTCCATTAGTACAGAGTTAAATTTCAGACAGCTTTTTCTTGTTTTCTCAAAATGTTGATTTTATACTTACGATCTTTTCATTCTAAGCCAACGATATTGCAGTTTTAATTGAAGGTTATTCACTTTCATTATAAGAAGGATATTACCTCACTTCTTGTATAGTATGTACTTAGCAGATTCTTTATTAAAAACCACGTGTTAAATCACTGCATGCAATTTGTATAATTCGTCTATTTATGATATCGCGAAAATTAGTGAAACTTTGAACATACTTGCTAATGACAAATTTAATGAGAAACGTCGTATGTGAATGAAATAATTAGTATTTGCATCTAGTTACAAGAGAAACTATGCTTTGTATATAGTGTTCCTAACTCTGTGTATTACTGAGTGCGTTTTTGTCAATAATTGTCAAATACTGTGAAAGCATGTCTAATACTTTTTTAAAATGATTTTCTGTTTGCAGCGAAACGTAGAGGGGTTTGTACAAGGCTTCGATATACGGAAGTCATTTTTAAAAGTGGTACGAGGACATCTGCATGACTTAAACTTGTGTTTATAAGTGTAGTTTGTGATGCATGATGCCAGCATGACAAGGCCATCAAACTTTGATGCAAATATTGAAGACGTAACTTAAAACCTAATTGAAAAAAATGTACTTCCAGGAACAGATTTATTGAGGGATACACCTTAGTATATATTCTTATATGAAATGCAAAAAATTTTCAATTCAATTCAATTCGAGCTATGAACAGTATAGACATGCTATATGGACCATAAACTCTTCACACCTTATTACATCGAGCATCCTTATTGCACATACTTATAGAAACCCCTCTCCCATGAAATGCGATTATTTACAATGTCTATACTATGTAATACAACAATAAACTATTAAATGATACTAACATACGACTATACAAAGCATTCTGATGCAATTGTGGATGTAAGAAAACGACACATAAAAGACGTTTTTTGTGACAAAATGAGTGCACTTATTGTTAAATTATTATGCAACTTTGATTTCTGTATTCTTTAAAGGCAGGGAGGTATATGTAATTCCTTGTTAAAGGTAACTGGCGGATCGGATAGATCATCATATTTTCATCTGGTAATGTGTACATTGGGTTTATTATATCATTTGTATGAGCACTATTGGCGTTCTGTCGACCTTATAATGACGCCCCATTTGTTACGGAACAGTCACACTAACTAGAGCGTATAGCAACAAACGCACCCACACATTGTGACCTTATTCGCCAACATTGTAAGACTGAAACTCAGACTTAGACTTAAAATTGACATGAGTGCGATAACGCCTTGAAATAATACATTTAAATTGTTTGTGGTAGTTTTATGCATTATTTGTTGTTTGAAATATCCGAATACTGTAATGGTAGGTACTATTTTCGATATAGTAGAGAAACACAATTTGTCTACATTGGATGACTTGTCAAAATTAGCTCTAGTCCAATTGGCATAGCGACAGAGGTAGAGATCGCTTCACCTAATTGTTTGTCGAAGGTTACTTGGCGAAGGTTTTCAAGTTAATCCATTGGACCATGTGATTATAATTTACCGTTAAAATCAACTTGAGAGAATAGATTGACAACTAGGGTAATGTCAATTGCTGTTCATCCTATATTAGTATTCAACACATTGCACCATAGACCGCCTTTATGTTTACTTATTTATTTTACACATCAAAATGCGGCACTGTGGAATTAAGGGTTGGTTGGTGCTGTCTTTGGTTGTCTTTGTGATATGTGGTCGTTCTGGTGATTCGCTGTTGTCTGATGACCTTTCCCCCGGTTATGTTTGAATGCCTAAGGTGGCTGACTGCTGGAGTATGGCGTTGTGTTGCTATAGTTGTTTTCTTTGTCAATTCGGATTTCTTTCATATGTTATTATTCATGCCGTTCATGTTCTGCTGTTTCCATTCGGTACTACCTACCTTATCGGAGTTGGTTTCTTCTATCTGATTAACCACTGTAACCGCTGCTACAAAACTTCCTTGAACAAGAAAGAGTGTGTATTTATATGACTTATGACTATTAGAGTCATTGGATTGGTTAAATAAATACATAAATGTAGTTTGGTTGGTTGCACAATGTTTTAATGTATTTTTTGGTGAAATAACAAACAGCGGGCGGTAACTTGAAGGAATCGTGTATAACTTTTTTCACCGTGTCCCATTTGTTGGCCAATTTGGCTTATGAAACCAGAAGTCAATTCAGACATAGGAATGATTTTACACAAAGACAAACTATTAAAATGGTTCACTTCATGTCCAAATATTAGTTCTCATTATTTGTTCTTGCTTTAGGTTAGAAACCACCAAATAAATTTACTCTATAGCTCAATGTAAAGTGCCCATAGTAGGCCCGAATTTTCAACTGTTTTTAGTCTATGGCCACCTGAACCACATATATCATTGTAAAGAGGGACATTTAAGCTTCAAAATAATGTAATAAAAAAGGGGGGTCATGTATCTTCTAAGAAAGTTTTTGTCCTTCAAACATGGTTTATCCGTTTTCACACATGTCCGGATTTATAAGTTCCGGGTTTTACCCTAGTCTACTTTCACTTTGGTATCAAGACCAAAATAGTGGAATAATACAAATATTACAGTTTTACTACCTCACATGCATATTTACCATCCATTTAAGCTCAATTTCATCATTCAAATCCACATTTGTCAAGAAATATCTCCATTTACAGGCAAACCAAAGTTTTTTTAAGGACTACTTGAGTGTATCACCACTTGGTCCGCGGAGGCATTTAGTGGTTCTTTACCTTTATGAAAATTCTTCGTTGAAAAAACTTTCTATGGAACACACAGACACTCCGCTACAAGGACGCAGTTATTAGCCTTCTGGACAGGATAAAAAGTCATAATGTTTTAAAGTAGGAGGGGTTAATTGCCAGGTAAGGGTACCCGTTTTTTGGCTTTCGATTGAGACAGAACCAAGTGTGTGTAGCCACTCAGTTGACATGCCTTACCCGTTTTCGGCATACGGAATTATATCAAAAACTACAGCTTTTACTTCCCAACCCTTTTAACCCTATTGCAATAAGTACAGATTTGTACCATACTCAATGGTTGAAATGTTGGAGAAGTAAAACTGTAGTTTATGATATAATTTGGTAAGCCTGTGCTCGGTTTTATCCGTGTCGCCTTGGTCTGTAGTATCTTGTAACCATTGAAGTATATGGATCGCAATGATGGAAAAGTAACTTTTGTATAATTGCATATACCTAATATATATATACCTAATATATGTTAGGTATATATATATTAGGTATATGCAATTACTGCTTTCCCCACCCGTTTATAAACAATTATTAGAATCTACTTTACTTTTAACATAAAATGTTGTTGTTTTCTTGAAATATGTTCTCTCCTGTTGAAAATCCTTATTACATGTCACACCGCCATTATCCATGTATATCATTTATGTATATATTTAATGCACTTGTCATTACTATGTAATCTGTGCTAAAAATAAAGGATATGTTCTGTTCTGTTCTATATTTTGCCAGCTATGTGCGTTTCCTGTTATTTTTTTTATTAATGGAGTCTAATACACATCTTCCCGTGTGATCCACTAGAAGTATATGTTTTTCTGCTAATGTTATTGTTTTCAATTGACGTGTTGCTAAGGAAACGTTGACGTCAGTTCTGAAGTTGAATCACCTTGTCGACATTATATACGTGCCATTTTACTAATACCATTGAACACGATTTTATTTATTTTACACAAAGGCAACGTATTTTAAATATTTTTTTCCAATGTCAAAATATTAATATCTCATTTTTCTCGCTTGTTTTAAGACAATCATCGCAATCCTGACATGCCGTCTGCTAGAAATGCTTCCGCGAGCGTCTAGTGTAACAGATCATCAATTAAGCAAACGACAAAATGAAAAATGAGAAAGTTCAGAGGACAGGGGAACTATAATTTTCTTAAAAACAATACCATGTCACAAATTATTCTGTTAGTAGATTTACAGAGGAAAACCGCGGCGGTGGGTCGCCCTTCTGGCGTTTTTCAGCGACTCTAGTTACAGATAGGCGGCAGCTTTCAGGCTAATGAAATGAATTTCCAGCCTTGTTAAGCCTTATTAACTTAATGTACAAGATTTGCATTGATTGGAATTTGATAGAGGCAGACGACACCAGACAATCTCTGCTAATGTGCAAGGCGGTCACGTGATGCCAATATTTGGAGGAAGAAATTTAGAGAACCGCAGATTACTAACTGGAATCGAGTACTACACTGCGTGACGCTGGGAAACAATAGCACGTGATTGGCTGCGTGAATTTTCCCAGAATCCTCTGCTTTTGTTTTATAGGAGAATTGGAAAAAACTGTTACATGTCTATGAAAAGACGTTTTTAATTCGTCGCTGACTCGAGATAACAATAGAGTTTATTGATTACATACAAAGGCTGTAGTTGTAGAAGTGATATACACGTATTTGTTAAAGACATACATTTACATCTGCGACATTTATATTTAAAAACAAATGGTTATTATGTTTGTATGTATATATAAAGATTAATTGGTGAAACTGCTCCACTTTTTGCGTTGCCTTTGTGGCATAATTCTAGTACATGAAAACAATAACCATATACTAAAATATTGACAAAAGTACTCATGGAAAAAGGGAAACAATAATCATAGTTTTGGTATGAAATATTTTATAAAAAAAATCAGTATTTGATATGATAGCAAAAGAACAAGAAAGGTTTAATTTGATATTTTCCCTTACTTTTTTAGCCACGTTTTCTTCACAATAAAATAAATAAATAAGAAAGTATGAATTATCTACTCAGATTAAAGGAAAGGCTAAGGAAAATAAGCTTACACTGTGCATTATAATTATATAAAGTAAATGACCACAACGATACCACTCGACTATGGTTAACATTTTAGATCCTACCCGAGGGCTATTGTTTTAAACAATTAGAAGACAAAAATGACAAATTGGCGCGAAATTGCTTGTAAAGCGATGTAACGTCTTTGTAGCCCATTTTATTGTTTTACACTCGGGTGCGAGATTTTCTGGGCCGAACAATAAAATCTGGCCCAATTAAGTACGAAATACAATTAGTCATGACCCGAACTATTTGAAATATTTTCAATTCGATTAATTTTGTACTAGATAACCAAATAAGCTGGTAATAAAAACATCCGATAAGGCTTTATACAAAACATGTGGCGTATACTAGTATCCTCTATTGAAAGAAGCAGAATACGTGACCGTAAATGATGAACACGAAAAAAGCTAATTGATGATAATGAAATAAAATATATCATATGTAAAAGTATAATAATTATAATTATTGTGATGGTAATGCACGCGTGAATAACCAGCACTAATCATAAGTACAGTAACATCATATAGGCATTTGACCATCCTCGCTGGTTTATATTCTATGCATTTACACACCAACGAAAAGTGAAGCAAATGAGGTATTCCATCATTTGATGAATAATGCAGTTATGCAAAATGTGATGAAGACAATAATGCTGGCTAAGAATTATAAGGTCGTAAGAACCTACGATCAAATTGAGATTGAAACAGTGTGTTTTACTATAAGTAAAGCGTGATGTTTGCACTAACGACCTTCTCATTCTAACTTCTAAGCCTGTGCTTTATGTTGAGTGTGGCAGTGATGGTGACGATGACGCATTGATGATAATTGACAATGCTCAGCAAATGATGATATTCACGCCAAAGGTGAAGACACCATTGTTGATGAGGGAAGTGGTGATAATGATGATGATATTCATGAATGTAACGGTGATGATGACGAAAATGGCGATGACAATATTGGTCATGACAGTGATGATGTTATTGACTATTATGTAGATGATGATGATATTTTGGTACTTAAGGATGAAGGTAATGGAAAAGGTAATGACAAAATTCGTTATGAGAGTGGTGTTGGCACTGGTGAAGGTGGTATTCGTGTAGTAGATGCTGATGTCAATCATATTGGTGATGATGATGATGATAATAGTGATTATGATATTAATGATGTTGATGACTCTGTTGTTTATGAATAAAGTGGATCTAGCGTTGCTATATCGAAATGAATTGTATATCGAAATAAATTGTATCAGCATTTTGCTACAACAACGACAGTGTTATAATGTATATTTGTATGAATTGTATATGTAGGATAGAAGCAAGTATAGTTGCTTAATGATGAATAAAAGTTTTTGGATATTGTTGAATCTTTAAACTTACGACGCCGATAGTAGAGCGAATGATGATAATTTGAATATATTGATTATTCTCTCTCTGATACTATGTGAGTAATTATGACTTGGAAGACCAACCCCAGACATGAGGCTATCAGTCCTTATATTACACAATTCAATTACAGATATTTCGGTACCAGACATGATTCAATTTACATTCAGAATTCGCCGACAAAATCAGAACGAAAACCAGAGAAAATGTGGAAAGCGTAACACAGATTTGTCACCTTCTGATACAAAATGTAGTTTATATACATGAATGAAATTGTAAGATATCTTAAAGCAGATACTGCACTTCTCGTAATGGTATTTTAATTAACCATATTACTGAGGTACAATGCTAGAAAATACAATTTTGTGTGATGAAGCAGGAAATATGAAAGCTACCAAAGTCCGGTACATCGATGCCAAACACATGGGTTGCTAGTGACATGTTGGCGATATTTATGTGGTACTAGTATATTGTATGGTCCTTGTTTGTCACCTTCATTATCTTCTGATGCCGTATCGTAGATGTTCGTTCATGACGCTCTGCAATCGGCGCACCTCGGACAATTCATCACGGAAATACCCGAGTAGTTACGATCGGACGCCCTGTAGCCGATGACGTCATTGTCAAGCAATCCACATCATTGTCGCCATTAGTGTATTTTTTGAGTAAAGAAGTATCTACCCTATGCAGGCATATGCAGGGGTGGTATTCACAAAAAATAGGGGAAAACTTAATATTTCCTCAAAATCTTAAAATTTGTGCCAAAGTAAAAAATTGTATCAGTTAAACAGCAGAAATGTCAACTTTTTATATTGTATTGAAGCGTTTAAATGTAAAGCGCTACAATTGTAACCAAACAACTGTGAGATAGTCTTAGTTTCTTGCAACATATGCCCAGTTAACTTAAGTCAAAATATATAAGTTTTCCCTTATAATGCTTAGTAAATAAAACCGGACCTTATGCGTCCAATGGAGTCCTTTTCAAGCAACACAACATGGGCATATTTTAGTTGATGCTTCAAGTGAACATCGATGAAATGGCTGCTGCTGCTGCCTCTATAACATTTCCTGTCCATATTGATGAGTATTAAGTCCATTAATTAGATAAATTATATTTACTTTGATAGCTATCAATCTGATGTTAAGTATTAAACAATTATTTACCTTTGAAAATCAACTATTTGCTTAAGGTTTTGAAAACGACTGCAAAACATACACTTCCGTTGTGTACCCTCCCTATACAGGTGTCAATAAAATCAGAAACGTTCCGAATGTATTCAAATAATGCCATTTCTGACATAGATTATGCAACAATTTTAACAATACGTAACAAAGACTTTTATTTTTAATTATTCAGAGTTGTGTTGATATTTTCATAATTTATAGGTCGAGGTTTCGATTTAATTTATATTTATTTGAACTGATATTTACCAAATACACATTAATATTTAGGAATGTTTTGGACACTTTCGAAGGTAACCTAATATCAATGGCATTCCGAACGGCAAACAAAGACATTTTTACAACAGTATTAATCACGCTCAAACCAATATAACATGTATATACAATCAAATTGCTTTAAAAATATTTATAGTTATTCAATTGAATGTGTTAATTCTTATTTTATTTTCTAAATAAATATCTAAAAGTTAGAGTCATAAATGGTTAAATACCAATAATGATTTGCTAAATATATAAAGGCTCTCCTCAAATTGTCATGAAATCATTTAACAAACATTATCTAATATTACACCGTCGATGACGTCATCATTCTCCCGTATGATCATATTTATTCTTCTTTTTATTTCTTAATATCGGATGGCTTAGAATTAGAAGGTCGTAAGTGCCACTTATGACCTTTTAAGATTCATATATATTTAGAATAAGCATCACAAGGCGCTTCTTATGAGCCCATTTTCATAAAAATCTGAACTTGTCATGTTGACCAAAATGAAGTTGTAAAAGCTTGTTTTACCATATGTCAGACAGTTGTTCCGTGTTTTCTCAAAATATTGATTTGGTAGTAACGACCTTCTAATTCTAAGCTATCGATATATCGTGTATTACATGTACATTGTATATTGTTTTTCAAATAAAATTATTAAACATATTGCGTATTTTGAAATGTTCACATCGCTGGCTTAGAACAAGAAGGTCGTAACTACCAAATCGATATATTGAGAAAACAAGAGAAAACTGTCTGTAATTTACTCTTTACCTATGGGAAAACACGTTTTTAAAACTCCATTTTGGTCAACATGACAATTTCAGACTTTCATGAAAATATGCTCATAAGAAGCACCTTGTGAAGCAGATTTCAAATATTTATTAGTCTTATAAGGACGTTCTAGGCCATCGATATATAGAAATCATTCAGATGTTAAAGACAAAGGTAGACATAACAAGTCCCGATCTTCCGAAGTGGAATTCTTGGCTCTAATTTAAATTTTGTCCAAATCAGAGTAAGAAAATTTTATAACTCTAAATTTAGAACTCTTTCATTTTAACGACAATAAACTCTGTTCTGTGATGCCAATTGAAAGTCCAGCGCCTATTATGTTATTTAACTCAAGGACAAGTGACAAATATTGAGATTTAGCTCAAAATGAGATGCTTAGGAAGATCGGGACCATGTATATAGAAGGGAAGTTGCTTCTTGTCGTCGCAATGGATACCACCAGGAATGATGAGTCGCGTGCCATGACTCAAGACTTAATAAAAGTTGCAGAATATATTAAACTATCGCACCAATAAGTTATTAGTAATATAACTATTATTCCAACGACACTGGTAAATACATCTACCTGCTTGAAATACTTGCAGTTTCTTGGTTCTTGGTCACTATGGTAACATAGAATAAACGAAAACAAGGGAATCATTGGCAAATATGACATTTCGTCAAAACAGAATGACCAATGTACTCTGAATATCACATCATGCAATTGAAACTTCCGATATTAAATTATTTGTGTTATGGTGGTTCTTAGAACTATTAAATGACAGACGAACTCACAGATGAACGGTCGACTTGATGGAGTGTTGCACATCTTACTGAGAGTATATAAAGTCGTACAATGCTCTTGATTGTGCTCGCCAAAGTGGGCTATCCATGTGGCGAGGGTATATAAGTCCAACTCTGCTTTCGTTTGTGTTATGGGTCATTGTTGAGTATTTGTGTTGCAGTAGGCTTTGGTGGATTGTACCCTGAACAACACAGACAATAATACAAACGGCATAATAGTAAATAATTATTTTTTAGCTTTGGGTGTTTGCTTGCAATACCTGTCTAAATAGTTCATTTCAACCCATAGCTTCAGTCTAACGTTCGATCCCGTCCACAGATATAAAAACTCAAAAACACGTTACTATGTGAAACAAGTGATGCGAAATGATAAAAGTAACATTTGAATAATGACTAGATATATTTTTATTCTAATCACAATTTTACACAACAAATAAACCAAGTACAAGTGCCTGGAAGAGAACATCAAAGATTCGAAAATAATATGAAAAAGAGTTCTAAAGTATTTTTCTACTGAGATCTTATTTAAACCTTTCCTTTTTCGTGGTAAGAAATTAGCATTTTTGCCGATGGTTTAGAGAATACACTGCCTGTGTATTGTTTCTGTCTACCCGCTTACGAAACTATCCGAAAAATGTCACACCAGTATACTATTGTTGTCATGTTCTGGTAGGATTGAAATAAATGCAAATAATCTTTTTCACACGTAGATGATATTGATGACGACACGAACTTGTCGTGGCAATCCAAAATATCTTATCCCCCACACGAAAACAAACTATGCATTGTGTGATTATCATTATGAAACGATGTGTTTAAATGTCCTATCACATTGTTCTAAACCCCCGGAAAAAGTTTTGCCTATTGGTGCACGTAAATTCACCCTCTAAATTAACACCACCCAAAAATATGAAATATAACTATTTTCATCACCATTGCTTTTTATTGGTTTACCTTGACCAAAACCAAATATAAAGGTCATACCGTTAATGTAACCCGTTTTCAAAAGTACACGAGCGCACGTGTTTCTCTTTGTGCCTTATGGTGAATCAAAACCTCAAAAATGAGGTGTCAAAAATAATAAGCATAGACTGTAGAAATTGTTTCACATTACATCTAGAACGAATTGGTTTATAATTTAATTTATTTCTTTAAAAACAAAACTGTCAGTGATTTGATGCATTTAGAATTAATTTTAAATTCCACCACAAAATAACCGCATTTTGAATAAAAACGAATTTCCGTAATCCACGATTGTCTTCAAATCTCATCCTTCTTCTTCCGGTCACGTGGTACCGTTACCATGGAAAGCACGTGAACGCGTGAAAATATTCGACGCGTTCTCCTTCGTGAAGAGTTTTGTGTAGGAACCGTAGGACGCTAATTGGCGACAAAAGATTCGGAATGCATTTAAAACCAATTCAGACAACTATTGTGCCAAATATCCGAAACGAAAATACAATTTTAACTCGCTAATGAGAAAACAACAGTTTTTCGTGACACTGAACATTTTTCCTCACCAGCGAGAGAATGATTAATCAACGGGGCTAAAGTGCGATTCAGCCGTCCAACTCTGCGGGAACGTCGAAAGGGAACGAGTCTTAAGTTTTCTAAAATATCGAATTGCATTTACTTTCAATCGACCTAGATGCTTTATGGCTTATTGTAAGCCGTGATCAACTTGTCTTCCAATTTCAAAACTTTTCCAAATCAGGATCATCCAATTTAATATTATAATAAAATTGCGATATTCGGGAATTGTGTTTCCCTGAAACACATAAATAAAAGTGTGATAGAAGTTAATCTTTATTTACTTCAGTATTGTACATGCGAAATGTATGTAAGTTGTAACATGAAAAAATAAGGAATTTAATACATTTTATTTAATGATTTGACTGTTTAAATGCGAACCCCTATGAGATTACGGACCAGGAACACTTTCATTACGGCATTATATATATAGTTTCTTGCACCATCAATCGTGAATGCTCGGTCATTTCCGTTTGTCTCCGGTAAACATATTGTATTGCAAAAAGACCGAGGTGATCAGAATGTTGCACCGTTTGTCATTATTCTACACCATGTTGATGGTTGAAATGGTAGTTCGTATAAAGCAGTCTAGCACTGTTCCTACCAAACGCATTTTTCAAGTTGGTTTTAAAAATCTTAATATTTGATATAAACCTGTGACACCCTTTTTCAGGGTAAGCGCTAGTATGAACACGTGTCCACGGTAAATATTTCGTCTACTCATTTCACAGGCCACAAGGTCGGTCTATAATTTCTTTTTCCCGTGGACACACGAGAACAAAAACCTCCAATCTATTAAGTAAATATTTACCTTGTCTTAATGTTTACTCCGCGAAGTATTTGTTCTCAAAATCGTGAAATAATTCTATTTACAATACACCGAGCGGCCAAATACGCTCGGCTCTCTTATGTTTAAAACCGCTTCCGGCACGCCGCTTATGTCATTGACGGCAATAAAAACAAAAAATGACCAATATATGTCACAGATATCGAACCAATTTACGATTTCTCGCTTTGTGTTATGACATTTTCAATGTTTAAACTAATTACTTTGCACAGGTTTTAAGAGTTAGATATAAATTGGATATCATTTATAAAATCATACGTAATAATCGTTTAATTCCCAACGTTAACTTTATGTCTGCCAAAAGGACATTTTAACAGTTATGTTTGTTAACAGCGCGTTTAGAATTTGATTAAATGTGTAAGCGATGAAAATTCAATTAGACGACATAGTTATAGGTGTAGACAAATAGAAGGCATCAGTTAATATTGTATTTTTATTACACTGACATATTTACAATGCTGAATTAATTATGTTGATATTATAAGTCTTTGAATCCATTAACTTCTGTCTGGCATATAAAGTTGACACAATTATTGTTATTGTAATCAATTTAATGAAAACATTACATTGTCTTTATTCAGCAAAAGAAACTGATTGTGTACTCTATTTTCATAAGCCAACTTTCCTTTTATGCTCAAACATCTAGCACGTGTGAAGTATTGGTACCATTTGTAATTTGTTTTTTGTATGGTATTTTCCGAGTGGCAATGGAGAGTGTCACATAAGTGCCACAAACCAGATTTATCAACAACAACAATTTATTTTGACCGATAAGAAAATAGTTAACTTTGTTCTATAAAAAGCAAAAGGCAAAGAACTACTGTATGCATGCTTAATTTATACCCTAGTCACATTTGCCCTACGAGCTCCGTACGAGTTGATTGTACGCAGCCCACACGGAGCCCGTACGGATATAGAGACTCGTGCGCGCATCGTACGGATTTTCACAACTCGTAGAGGACTCAGTGATCTTGTGAAAACTATACATTCGGTACAACTCGTAAGAGATTCGTGCGAGCTGTGACCAGAAGCCAAGAACCTACAAATACCGTTAGGATGAAAATATTTCAGACTCGTACGAGTTGGTAAATCCGTACGGACATCGTACGAGCATTGTGACCGTAGCATAATTATTAACTGCTTATATTGATATAATGAGTATGTATACATGAGTTCCACAAAATACAAAGTAACTTATAATCATACACCGCTTGTTCGAGTCTCATGATTATACCGAGCATAGCCTTTATTTGCTTTATTTCTACTGAAACATGGCAGGCATATATATTAGGTACCTCCACCCGGATTTGAACCCGAGTCGCCGGATTAGACGGCAAGCGTACTAACCACTGAGCTACGGAGGCACATGATTAAAAACGTGTTTGCTTATTTCACAAAGAAGTTCATAAACAAAACAGTAGCAGTCTAGAATCCTATTTAACACATTTATACTATTCGTTTAATATCAATTCTTATATTAATACAGTACCGGTCCCATATTATCTGAGAACCTTATGGAAGGTTGACAAATTGTTAAATTCAAACTATTAACTAAAATAAAACCTTGAAACAAATAATTTGTACCGGGAGCGCTAAAATAAGCCTGTTATGTACGCGCGAAACCCACATTACATGTACATCTTGAAAATCTTCGTCAAGTTATTTGCAATTTGTGTTAAAATCACTCGAAATGAAGTATTCGTTTATTAACTCAGGTGATGTCTACTTTACAGTGTTTTTACAAGCTTTGGTCAAAATCAAATCAAACAGTCTTACGCGGAATATATTTGCTTCCCTTCTTATGCCATTGTGAGCAAACAAAAAACTTTTAGTATCATATGACAGCGGAATCCGTAATATAAATAAATGTACATTGTGTTGGCATCGGTTTAAGTGCTACATCTTATAAATCTTGCTACCTTTTACACAAAAGCAGTAATAGGATTGCATAGAAAACTTGATTATTTAATTCTTGTCTAAGTTATAATGATACATTGTCGTGATATTGATCAGATACCCGTGCTACATTCAGCAGCCATTTTTGTAATGTTTTATTTGTTGCCTTTATCAAGGCTACACGATGACCATTGTAACCACCATAACGGTGTATGTCTTAATAAGACACCAACCAAACTGTCAGAGGTCTAGTTTTATATTTTATTTACCGTCAAGACTCGCACTGCCAGTGTCGTGCACTCGGTCTCCACAAAAGACAATGCATATGGCGGACAAGGAAGGCATCATTCAAATGAAACAGTCGAGTACAGAAAACAGGAGTAATACAGACCAAAAGCACATGCAGCACGATGCCGTGGTTTTAGCTAGTTGCAGTCCATCAGAAAATGACATACATACTAATTAGGGTGGGGACAGAAGGAGTTTGCTTGCAATGCTGTGTCCCCGCCGGTTGTAGATACGTTATATGACCATTTAAAAGTATGACAGTAAAGAACGTCAGTCGTCTTGAGACAATCCCCGATCATCAAACATTTCTGAACGTTCGTTAAACGCAGCAATTTCTTCCACGGAAACACATTGTTTAATTAGGGTTCACGAACCGTTGGTCTTAAGTCTCATTTAACGACCAACAAATGAAGTAAACTCATTAGATGAAACTGTTCCCGTTCTCTATTCTAGATGCTTCCTGCAGGAAAATTATATGTTACCATCACCAAGCGACAATTTTCTGCCCAGTGTGCGATATATGATAATAATTAGGCAAAGTTCAATATTTGTAAATATTATCATCATTAGCCTCATGGAGTACAAGGCAATCCAGCTCTCTATTGAAACGGGATTAAAGCGAAAAGTGGTATTTTCAAAATGCACGGGAGCAATTGTCGGGGCGACAATCGAAAGTTTGAAGAATTCCAAAACAGTAGCGACAGAACGTCTGTTCAAATAAACGGAGACAGGAGTTGAATTTCAATCAATCATTTATTAGATTGACCTCTCTTTCGAAGAAGTCGTCCAATTACCAAACCTAATTAGAGGACGAGTCGCTGTAAAGATGAGCAATTTTATTGACAAGGCCTATCACATGCGTACGGGAAAGTATTTGAATTGAACGAACGCGATTGAGAGCTCAAATATAGCACGAGACAATATGCTCGTTCAGACGGCACATTAATGCAATGTATGAACGTAAAATGGAGAAATGAATTGGTATTTAATTTCGGAGCGGAAGATGTCGCTTTTAGAAGCGAGGAACAATCGTTTAGGCTAATTAATAAAGCTGAAAATATTGATATCGCCTGGTTTTAAATGTAATGACTTAAGGAAATCACTTGTGTCAGTAGTTGGACGTACCATAAATTTCACCGTATCTGTTCGATGGTGCGTAAACTATGATTTTTAAAACAAATGGAATTAGCTTTTGTGTTTTGAAATCGGTGGTTTTTGTGGCTTCAATATATTCAACAAGGACGTTAATATTTAATGACTTTACAATAATTTATGAGACATGGCTATCTGTATTATCCATTCAGCTTTTGTTATAGAACGAATCAACGGTTTCGATCTTTTTTTGTTAAAAACATTGATTTCAAAGGGAGGTCTTTTTAACAATACGGGTGATTAGTGAGATTCATCCTATAGAATTATAAGCATGTTGGAAATATAAAAAAACACCTGAAAAGATGCCTCGTTATGTACCATATTTATCACGTTTGTTATTTGATGATAAATGGAAAAGCATGTGATCTTTCTTAAAAGGAATATTTTTTACTGACCCATCGTTTATTCAACAGCATAATAGGCTAACAGAAAGACAAATGTTCATCTTTTGTGCGGCTAGATAACTAACGTCAAACGTTTTTATAAAACTGACGATGAATTATGCCAACATAACGGCGGTATATTGAATTTAATTATTTAAATATGCCTGTCACAGATGGCAATCCGAGATACGAAGGAAAAACCGTAAATGCAATTCATAAACGTTTATTAATATTCGTCTTTCTCTTATACACGGAAAAATGATTATCTTCCCTTTTCAAACTAAAAGGAAATCCAGCTCATCAATTATGAGGCCATGAAAGACCTTTATGACCTTTTGAAAAAGGGATTTTGAGTTTATAGGGATCTTTTGAGACCTCTATTAACAAGTGCGAATATATTGAAGCAACACGACGTTGTAATTATTTTAAAATGTCTGAAGTGAAGATTTATAAGTCCATGTACATAAACAACAAAAAATGTATAAAAATGTTTTGGAGACATCCATAATATTCGGTCTATATACGCTCCGCAAAAATAAGGACCACGATGGAAATAAGGATTCTTTCGAACCCTTTTTGTGTTATCCTTGGCATTTAATGTTGATTTAACATGGTTATTTTATTAATGTATGCCTACATTTACTGTATTTGTTCGTATGTTATAACATTATGATTACAATGTAAATGATCACTTTATGTCGAAATAAATCTATCTATCTAATACCCTAGTCACGTTTGCCCTACGCGCTCCGTACGAGCTCCGTACTAGTTGATTTTTCTGAACTCGCACTACGTCCGTACGGAGCCCGCACGGAACCCGTACGGATATCGAGACTCGCACGAGTATCGTACGGATTTTTCACAACTCGTAGAGGACTCGGGGATCTGGTGAAAACTATACATTATGTACAACTCGTACGAGATCCGTACGAGCTGTGACCAGATGCTAAGAACCTACAAATACCGTTAGGTTTCAAATATTTTAGACTCGTACGAGTTGGTAAATCCATACGTACGAGCATTGTGACCGTAGCCTAAGTGGTCATGATATGCACCTGGCAAATATGTTTTGTCTTCTACGGCATGCACGAGTATGTATTTCGTTCGTTGCGTGGTCATTTTCCGCAGAGTCTAATTGTACAAGTACCTCGCAATTCATAAATACAAGCGCTTGAATATGTAATATCTAGAATAATGCAATAATATTAAGTTTGCTTTTATATTTTAAATTGAATACAAAATCGCTGATAGACCTTATGGTAGAAGACGTTGACTGTGATCTTTGGATGCCAAAAGTGCACGATTTTGTCAGTCAAACGCATAAACAAACTTAGTTCTTCTAAGATATTTTAACACATATATGTAACAAGCCGACTTGGGGTCTTAAGTAGCAATTACAGAGAAAAGATTACAGCATATATTTTCACAAGTATTGTCTTTCGTGTTTATTCGAACCTTTTCGGTATTATCTCGCACCTTTGTTGTTCTACGTTGTTGAGAGAGTAATCCGAATGTAATCAGAAACGCAAGTTTGCTTAATGAACCCAAAGTTTACTCATAAAAGCCAACTGAAGTAGCCACGGACAAATATTAAAGTGGTAGCCGGGGAGGTCAAAATAAATCCGAAATCGTTGAAGAATTTGTCATCGAAGGTCAAATTTGGCAGCTTTGGTCATATTTGGTCAGCCTTAAGAGTTTTATTGACCGAAATTGTTGAAAAGAACCCAAAGGAGTTAATTAAAAAAGAATCTGCTTCTAATAAACTGTAGTAGCCAAACATGATTTCCAAAGTTTTGTTATGATAATAAATTTAATTTCAATCAATATTATATTAAAACAACAAGTGCCATTTGCATTGTAACATGCACAGTTAAGTACGTATACACGAGTTATAATATTATAACGAACACCAATTTCATAGTACATATTGTAAATTACTTATGTGCGCGTTTAGATTTGTTGTATTTTTGTTGCATTAAATACTGAAATTTCAATTTCAAATAATTCTGTAATCGATATTGAAAAGATTCATGCCAATTGTAGTTTTATATTCATCATCAATAAATTGCAGCTAATATTTTTAACTCAAGGTTAAAATATATATCTTAAAAAACGAAAAACTTTAAAGAAAAAAAACTCACACAATATTATATTCTTGCAATTTATGTAGCATAAAACTATAAAGCCTATCAAGAATATTAACTTAACCGAGCTCATAGTCATGCACAATCGATCATAAACCATGATGTACTAAATACAGATATTGTTACTATTTTTGAAGTCATAAATTTATAGCAAATTGCATATCAATATAATAAAATGTGAAAAAAAAACATCATTTTTTTCAGAATTACGATAATAATGTATTTTTAAAGTCATATACTTTACTCCTATTCTAGTACGTGCACATGTACTACAAAAATACTACAAAAATATTATGCGATAATATTCGATAAAATAATATTTTACATAAAATAGTATTTCATACATGAATGGAGATCAATATAGTAATAAAACAAATTATGTGAACGTCAGAAATATATTGTAAACTTCCTTCATTAAAAAAAGTTTAGTATTCACAGTAAACTTATATATAAAATGATGAAACAATATCTTTGTGTTGATGTGCATATTGAATACATGCATGTTGTTATTTCAAGGTATTCAAAACTTTGCAATACTCTTTGATAATGCAATACCATAATGTATTGCGAAGCATAACATAATAAAAACACAAGCTTTGCTATAAAAATGATTACCATAATTTAAATATCATTGAAGGTATTTTAAGAGTAACAATAATTGTTAATGAAATGAAATAATTATAACATGAATAATCATGCACGTACATACATTGTGCGTTGATTTTCGGCGTACTTTTATCATTTTAAGTAAATAATTATATATCTAAAATGTATGAAAATTCATGCATATTTAATTGTCGTCATATTTATTGATGATTTCATTTAATATCATTATATCCAAAGACCTAAATTACACAGATTGGAAACATGTACCAAATCTCATGATATCTCGTGGCAGGTCTTCTGAAATCTCACGAAATCTCGTCCGATTTTAATACCTTATATCTCCTGTTCTTATATACTTACTAACAAACTAATTAGTCTATGCAATAGATCTATATTTCAGCTTTAAAATGATACCTTATTTTTTGAAATCAGTTAATGAATAAAACAGTAGACCCCCAAGTACTCTCATTTCCATCAAATTAATGTAAATTCCAAATTTATCAGAAAATACCTGATTTGCCTCATTCAAATCCTAATTTTCTGTATTTTGTAAGAGGTAGGCTAAAACGAGTTACTTCATGTGGTAGAAGAAACTTAGCTCTTCATTATGATACATTGTCAATTAAAATTGGATGACTAAAAAAAGTTTTATGCACAAAAACTGAATCTGCTGCCTGTTACTTTGCATTTTCTCTAAATTTTCAGTGGAGTGTCCAATCTGTGTAATTTAGGTCTTTGTTATATCGTATTTCTACTAAGTAAGACAATAGTATTTGGTACTCATAACTTAATTATAAGTATACACTTTCATGCAATGGACATGGTATAGTGCGCACAGGATTTAGAGACAGGCGGGAAAAAATTGGCATAAGCCATATAGGTAGAAACTAAACATGCACGATTTATCAGTGATTTTAATATAAACTTGACCATATGTGTTTTTTAAGTAACAAATTTCGCAACAGTCGAACAATCCAGTCAATATTTGTAAATATAATATAAAACGCCTTTTCTGTATTTCCAAGAAATACAATGCTTTTAGTGTTGCAATAATCATATTGATTTCTGGAAACACATATTTAATGTATGGGTATATTATGAGTACAGAAAATTATTTTGCATACTATACAGTAATTATATGTAGAATCAACTTGTATATTTAATATAATATTAATTTATATTATTACCCTAGGCTTGTCTTCAATAAAACCACATTATCTGCAGATTTTTGTTTAGTTTTAGTATTTACAGTAAATAATTAAATATCAACTTGCGAATAAAGACATCAGTAAAACTAATAATTGAATGCCATAGTGGGAATATATTATTTATAATGGAAAAATGATAAGTACTAGAAGTTACCATGGCAACACAATAGCACAGCACATATAAATTCACATTTTTGTAGATATTGAAGAGGTTTGGTGCCTTTGTTCACATCTAAGGCTATGATTCTGTCTTGTTACAAAAAAAACTGCGAAAAGATGAGACATTCAATAAAAGGAAAGATCTAAAATTGTATAAAAGTCTATTTTTTTTAATTTCTTGTAACCTTAAACCGCTATGAAATATCAAATCGATTCCATGGCATTAGACATAACAATAATATTATTTTTTCAGCCTATTATGCGACAAGATTACGTTATCTGCGGGTTGAACAAACTATCAAAAGGGCACTCAAATTGGTTCCAAGATACATAAAATGCAAACAGCTCCGATTGTTACGTGTTAACATTGATACAAGGTAATACTGAAGAAAGCTTACAATATATTTCAGACTGCTTTGGAAACTCTACCATGCCAAACCGTTGTAATATGTGCAAACCAAAATGTTGCAGAACTTTAAAATAAACCTTACATACATGAGTGTAATGTCACTGGCACATACAGATTTACTAAATCAAAACACAATGCTACATACTACGCATAATAAAAAACACGATTTGAACATATTTGTACCTAAATGATAAGTGTATCAAAGTGAAGTTCTTTTTTTCTCGAAGCCCGGGCTTGGACTGAAACGTTATAATACACATGACAGGGAAGGCAGTACAGACGTCAACATAATTTGTAGGATATGTATTAGCGTCCCGGGTACGCTTATATTCAAAAGATGACTGCGTTTGTCGTCGTAATCACCGATCCGTTTTAGCTTCAGAGTGAATACATGTTATAGTAGATAAAATTGTTCAAGATCACCCAATCGATTCCAATGGTATATACATATAAAACATACATGTAATACCGGTAATTTACTAGTATAAACATTTTATTATAATTGTGCGGTCGTTTTCTAAACGAAACAGAACTTATCATCCTTACCCATCATTTATCTTCAAATGTCACATTTCGACTTTGTGTGACAAGTATACATTTTAAATATTATAATTTTTTATATGTTTTGTATAAATGTGCGTTACTGGTTCCACTACACGTATTTGTATTATTCTATTAACATCATAATGAAAACAGACAATGCTATTTCCTTCATTGCTTTTTAAGATTTTGTTTATCAAACTATATACGAATTTGAGTTGCTGTAAGTTCAATGCTTTCGCATCCATTGCGTGAAATTAATCATATTTAGAATACTTTATGCACGTATTAAACAGTATTCCTACCCGTTTTGACAGGAAGTGAAAATTACGCACGGTCAAAAAATACTACGTCGTGCGACGATGCTGAAAATATGAACACGTGTATAAGCATGCACATATTTTAATATACGAAATAACGCAAAAAAATACTACACACTATGTTAAAATTTCCCCCATCAAATACACGTTCTCACTAGTTCCAAATCCACTATTAAATGAGGGGCTTTCAGCTTCGACGCTCTTAATACAAACTCGGATTGAAAAGGCATTACAAATGGTCTCCGTTCCTCTTTCAATATGACTGCAAATTCAAAGAAGATTTTATTATGACTGGACAATAATGCCTATTATAGCCTGTACTCTATCAAAAGCTCGTGATCTAAAAGTATTACAATAGCATCAGAATCTCTTAAAAGGCTTATTTCGCTCTAGTATAGCTTGCTTAGTGTATACAAGAGCATATCTATTCAAAACATAAACATTATGTGTGCAAGACTCGAGTAGACACTGCAAATAGAAAATATTGAATATGATTCTATGTTTATTCAATTGATACGGCATCGATTTCATACCAGTTGTTTGTAACATTAGAATACCGCGATTTTATATTTTAATTAAAATAAATTCATTACAATTCATCTAGTACTATGATTTGTCTGAATTAATATGACTGTCACTAAAAGTCACAGGCCTTGTTATTCAAGTAATATAAGACCCTCATACTACTTCTATGACATTTATATTGCATTCGTTCATAAGCGTATATTCCAACAAGACCAACCGTTTTGAAGAAAATACTATTCGATATTTTGATTTCCAAATGAATCCTAAATATACATATGGCTAAATAGGAACTTTGCTTGAACGTACATGTATTCTTCTTTAGTGTAATGTACCGTTCAACCATGCATGTGGCGTTACAGGGCTCATATACGATACTATAGTTTCTGTTATTTCTGAGTGCAAACGATTTATATAGCACCACTTTATGACTAAGTTGATACAGTGGTCTTCTAGAGACATTTGTGCAAGCATGGAACAATCAAGTACTCTATATAAAGATGGTTATGTGCTTGTGTGTTGCCTTTACCGAGGTATTACCCTTTAGAACTAATTCTTACCACCTTGACAAAGAAAAAGGTTGATAAGAAAACCCGACTTTGTTAGTTCAATTTTTACGGAGGTTGAATAACATTAACTATGCTGTTCCAAAGCATTATCGTTTCACCAACATTCATTTGAATTAAAAGGGTAGTATGTTTTGGTTGCGTGAGTTTTGTTATCAGTAACTGTTGTGTCCAAATAAAATGTGCAACAACTCACATGGACAAAATAGCGTACACAATTTTGACCAGCAGATACCTTTGGAGTATATACTTGACCATATTTCGGATAGGTCAATGGGCGGATGCAATGGAAGTACCTACATCACATAAGCTATATCCCCGATAATGGCCATTTCCTGACATTCTTAAGGGTGTGCTAAATAAATTAATTTTTTATTGATAATGTTGTGCAAAAATATTCAATTTATAACGATACTTTTTGCTTGTGCATTTGTAAAATGGAATTAACGAACGTAAATAAATTGCTATTGGATTTTTTTCCCCTAAATTAAACATCCCCTGAGGATTCGTCTAAAGCAAATATATTTCTACAATTTCTCTCATGTCGTGTGGTGAGAGCTATATTCAACGACTTACGTGGTTATAACTCTGAATAGAACACTTACAGTCACTAGCGTGTCTGACTTCCTTTCCTTTGCGGGGCCGGCCTAGATAAAATCGTTGGCCTTTGAACTAAGTTTGAAAAATTCTAGTGCAAATAATATTAGAAAATATTAATATTTTACTAATAAGAGAAACTCCGTTAAGCGACACAATGCCTGTTTTGTTCCCAATAAAAAAACTGATGCGTAAAATATCAATTAAAATCTGCTAGCCCGGCTCTAAGTACTCAAACTTGATGAAAACACCACGCCTACTTTTGGTGTATACAATAAAGAAATTATTGTAGCGCTTGAAAAGTTTTAATGGGAAAAGCCACGGGGAACCTCCTTGTAGAATAGGCGCCTAGGGTTGGGAAATTGTCAACTCGTCAACGTGTTTCAGCGTTCAACAATTTACCGGTCCAAAGTGATTTAGCATATTTTAAAATTTACCATACAGTGTCAGGTTTTGACACTTGTTCAAAAATATCTAGAATAATCATTCATGCACTTGCGACATCCACACACACGATGAACATAATCAATAAAGACGCAAAGCCAATCTCCACTAGAGTCCTTTCTTAAACAATAGGTACCGTTTCTTAAGTCAGTTGCGTATAATTTCAAATTCATTAAACAACACCATCAGTCAAACGTTACAAAACAATTGTAACCTCATTTGAAGAACTGTTGTCGTTTTCCACATGTGATAGGCACCATATTTTATAAACGATCGCTTTTATTATTATCAGGTGACATTATCTACTCGACAGTCAAAACGATTTCATTTTCTAACACAAATACATTGGGACAGTCAGTGCCGTCGATTTACTTATTTCTTCGGATGCATTTGACGAAGCAGCGTCGGTTGCTACGAACTAACCTCACGTGTGTTGGATGCATTAATTGCATCGTCATCATTACGTCAAAGTTATTGTCATTCCAAAATACTGGGTATTCATAATATGAACCGTCGGTATTATGGATTCCACAATGTCGGGATCACATTTCTTCAATTGTACACAATGCGGAGTTTGAAAAAATAGACGAAGGTTTAACACTTTATTTGAGGAAGGGTCTTACTGGAAATCCAACTATGTCATGAAAATGCTCTTGTGCCAAAATTATTTAACTGGAAGGAAGCCGCCATGCTTAAATTCAAATTGCATGGGTTCAATATTAATATACCCGGGCTCAAAGTAATTTTAAAATGACGACATTCCGATTTACAGTTTGTTGATGAAAGTAAATAATAGTTCAGGAAAGTTGATAGTTGGGTGAAAATGCAGACAAACGGACGGCTAAACATCCAATACGTACGTCACTGTAATGCCTTTAATATGTCCCTTGGATTTCTAAAGGGAGGTACCGTCTGGTAATTTGGCACTATCTGTAACAATGATATCAACAAAAAGATGAAACAACATATGTGCATTTTTTGAGGTGCGGAGTGAGTCTTGATAAGTGATGTTTTGGAAACATTTGGCATTCACAAATGGTAGAAGGTTCATTCGTGACTATGGGCTTATCAGTTGACTATTTTGTTTGCTTTCACTTACCAAGTTCAAGCTCAAGTTTATTAGCAAATGGGCATTTATACAATGTGTCTTTGACCATTAACGAACCATATATGCAATACAAGTGGTCACATATGCATAAATCTAAACTCAAAGCACTAACAATAATAAACTACCAATGCTCCTTTAACAGTTTGTCTGATATTGTAGGAATTATCTATAACTATGCCTATGATGCGTAAATCACGGTGCATTCCTTAAGTGAAGTTTTTTTCGTCACATTATTGCACAAAGCAAAAATATTGTATTTCTAACTTTAACAGCAGATATGTCATTATTCAACAAACAAACTATCAACAACTTTTAAACAATAAATAAATATTTATTAGCCGGGGATGTTAACATGTATACAGAATTTATTCGCGGTGACCTATCAAACTATTTGATGATTTTTGACGAAAAACTGTCGATGACGAACGATAAAGACATCTAAACGATGTTCGCATAGATGTTATAACTGATTTTACACGAAGACGTGAATATGGAAACGAGGTGTAAGGAATTAACATTGCATTCATTACATTGCATAAAAATCAAATACGCCCCGCGATTTCTTAAAATTTTTGGCAAACACCAATTTCCTACTGTATAATATTTGCGGCAAGTACAAAGGGTCGACCATAAACAATCTAATTCTCTATTTACTTGCGCTTCCTACTAACATTAATGTTTCTACGATGTTTACTTTATGTAAATAGATGGAATAAATAATTATTTATTTTCAATTGGAAATTAAAATATGGAGGGTCTCAATATGAGAAATTATTTTTGAAACAAGTTAGTACTGGTAGTGTAATTGTCTGTAAGTTCCCATCGTTTTTAATCAAGTTCACTAACCCGCTGTTATGTTTTTCTTTCATGATATAACATTTGAAAGTAAAGTATCCAAAAAGTGGGAAATTGCTGATCGTGTGGCAACATTTTTTTTATTAGATGCAAGTGTTACACCGTATAGGCTAGACCACAACTCACCCAAATTCCGAATACTGAGCGGGCATTCAATGTTGTGTACTCGATGTCTTGGCATCGTGTGGATACCGATTGTTTAGAAGCATTTTTTTCATATTTCAAGAGATACCTTTTTACTACGACCGCCGCCCAATGACCGACCTATGTCCGCCGGTATCCGACCTGATCCAGAGAATGGATGGTAATCGTCTTGGATTTGTGACCTAGGTATTAGACATATTACCGGGTAATCATCTACATTAGCTAAATTTGCGTCCAACATTAAAAGAGAATATGTCAGTAGTGTTTGGCAAGTCAAGTTAATAGTACAAAAAACAGCACAGGAAAACTGTTTAAGCCAATAGCCCTTCTGATAAGGGTGTCAAAAAACACTTCAGACTAACGCAATCAAAATCAACACGTACTTATTAATCAACACTAGTAATAGTGTCGTCCATATTAACAATTTCATTTATTTTAATACCTGGCTTCTTTTGTGAAGTTTAGAAACAGTAATTCTCTAAACCCATGAAAGAGTATGCTCATACATGATATTAATATATGACAACTAAGTTCCACTGTACTTAAAAACTGTCGGTATCCACCTGTTATACATTATATTTCATTATTGTAATTCAACATATTCAGCGTCGGTGTCCATTGTGACTGTTGCGATACATTCAATAATGGTTATAGTGATACAAAGTTAGGGTCTATTTGGGACGCGGTGTAACAGCCATGGCTGCTGCAATGGAGTACATAAGGACTTCATTTATGTACTGTTGACATCCTGAAGGTCTGTGGCGATATTAGGACTGCGGTGGTACCACTAAGACTACGGCAATGGAGTAAGTATATTGAATTGAAACATCGGTACCGTTTCCAAATCGTCTTTGTACGACGTGGTCAGGATGCGAACCCAAAACCTTCCGCGCTTGGAGTTGACACTCAATAACTGCCTTTAGGTTATCGAGTTGAATGAACTCGGACATCAGATTTTGGCATTTATAGACAAAATATCATATATTTTAACGACTAACCAAATTGGATGTATTGCACGGATTAAGTATACTCTAGACTTCTTGCCTGACAGAAAAACTTTCAACCAGCATTTTAGAAATATTTCAGAAAAACGACGTATGAATAATGGTTTAGAGTTCTCATAAATTGCAGAAGACGATGAAGAATTCAATATAAAAAAAGATTTTCTTGCGAGCCAGAACATGTCATTTTGAATAGGGGAAGGCAAATAATTAGGAAATTCTGTTGAATATCTCACAACGGACAAAAGGAGCCGAAAGTAGCACAAAGCACCCATTGAAACAGAAAGTTGGTAATCAAGAACGCTGACTTTTATACCCATGGGAAAGTTTGGCGCCGTGTTACAGACAAATCATAGTAAGGAATTTTATTTATATTTTGTATTATTTTCCATCATATCCAAGGACTGTAGTTATCGTATCTGATCAGGTTCGTTTTTGACGCATGGTGATATGCCATGAAAAGATGGGAACATAGTTTATGAGTTTATCGAACATCCTGATGTCGAATATTAATACGTCCATCACAACTGTCCAAAAGTATGAACCACTTCAGTACCTCCTGTAAAGGATCGCCATACCTCATCTTTGGAGGGTTATGAATATTCTACTCAAGGTGTTGATCGTTGAGATGACTACTACATGTTTAGACATGTTATGACGTCATCAATTTCCATCGAGCGGTAATTAATTTCACTTCCGCCCAGATAAATCCGTACTTCTGCTAAATTACTTTCATATTTAATAACATCGCTTTTCTGAATTCCCAACGCGTCTCACACGAATAAGCAAGAATGCAAAAATCATAATCTTCTCGCGGACCACCGTAGACGGTGCTTCAAATTTGAATAAAAAATAACGAAAAGTTAATGAAAAACCATCGAACCAGTCCATATATTTGATTATACTTTCTGCCGTCTGAAGTCGGCATTTGTTCTAATAAAGTACGTTCACAGTCACTGGTTTTCAGCACTGTCGGTAATCTAAATAACCAGGGTACCAATAATTGTAATCTGTATTGAATATAAGCTCATAATATGTAAATCTAGGGAGAGCGAATCACGTCACATACTCGTAATGTGGTTCGAGCCTATTGCAACACTTTTCATTGGTGCGTGTATTTTTTTGCAAGTAATAAACTTGCAACATGGTGACATGGCGCTCTTGACCTTGTCAAAAGGTGGCCCCTTGTTTGAGTCGCAACCGGGACACTTGGTCATTTCTGATTCTGATATGAGTTTCAGTTTTTCCCTAAAGACACTTTTTCACCACAAGACATTAATTGGTTGGTTAACACTATGTTATAATACATGTATCAGAATTATAGTACCCCGAGTGCAATAAAGAACCAAAGAGTATATTCTGAAAATGCTAGGACATTTCATCTAGATTCCTTGTTTCACCAACTTTCGACATTGTCCAATTTATCATAGTTGGCCCGGATGAACACACGACTTACATATGTCTGTCTATGAGGAACCTAGTCATTATTTCCATTGGTACATGCATTATTAGTTATAACGATGTAGAACTTTCATTTGTCCTTATTTTTTCTATTGTTGCTATCTTACACAATTTAATTAAGTTTATAGTTATCCGGATATTCTGAAAATTCATAGTCTGGATTCACCAATTATTGTAACCTACTGGTAAAGATCAGTATGCATTGCTTCGCACATACTTCGTACGAACTCCCATGTGCTCTTATGAAATCAGGTCATGGTGTTGGATTTCAATTTCAGTTTCACACCATGAGAAAAAACGCAAATGTTACTTTTCTCTAAAGGGTTACATGTTGAACAGATACTTTTGGTCAGTCTGCCATTTTCAGCCTGGAATAGTGAAACAACGATGGTACGATGATGAAACAACGATTGTACGATGATGAAACAACGATGGTACGTTGAGGAGACGATGGTGGTACGATGATGAAACAACGATGGTACGATGATGAAACAACGATGGTACAATGATGGAACAACGATGCTACGATGGTGAAACAACGATGCTACGATGATGGAACAACGATGGTACGATGATGAAACAACGATGGTACGTTGAGGAGACGATGGTGGTACGATGATGAAACAACGATGGTACGATGATGAAACAACGATGGTACGATGATGTAACAACGATGGTACAATGGTGAAACAACGATGGTACGATGATGAAACAACGATGGTACGATGGTGAAACAACGATGGTACGATGATGAAACAACGATGGTACAATGATGGAACAACGATGCTACGATGGTGAAACAACGATGCTACGATGATGGAACAACGATGGTACGATGATGAAACAACGATGGTACGATGGTGAAACAACGATAGTACGATGATGAAACAAGGATGGTACGATGATGAAACAACGATGGTACGATGGTGAAACAACGATGGTACGATGGAGAAACAACGATGGTACGATGGTGAAACAACGATGGTACGATGGTGAAACAACGATAGTACGATGGTGAAACAACGATGGTACGATGGTGAAACAACGATGGTACGATGATGAAACAAGGATGGTACGATGATGAAACAACGATAGTACGATGGTGAAACAACGATGGTACGATGGTGAAACAACGATAGTACGATGATGAAACAACGATGGTACGATGATGAAACAACGATGGTACGATGATGAAACAACGATGGTACGATGATGAAACAACGATGGTTCAATGTTGAAACAACGATGGTACGTTGTTGAAACAACGATGCTACGATGGTGAAACAACGATGGTACGATGGTGAAAGAACGATGGTACGATGTTGAAACAACGATGGTACGATGATGAAACAACGATAGTACGATGATGAAACAACGATGGTACGATGGTGAAACAACGATGGTACGATGATGTAACAACGATGGTACGATGGTGAAACAATGATGGTACGATGGTGAAACAACGATGGTACGATGGTGAAACAACGATGGTGTGATGATGAAACAACGATGGTACGATGGTGAAAGAACGATGGTACGATGTTGAAACAACGATGGTACGATGATGAAACAACGATGGTACGATGGTGAAACAACGATGGTGCGATGGTGAAACAACGATGGTTCAATGTTGAAACAACGATGGTACGTTGTTGAAACCACGATGGTACGATGGTGAAACAACGATGGTACGATGATGAAACAACGATGGTACGATGATCAAACAACGATGGTACGACGGTGAAACAACAATGGTACGATGGTGAAACAACGATGGTACGATGGTGAAACAACGATGGTACGATGGTGAAACAACGATGGTACGACGGTGAAACAACAATGGTACGATGGTGAAACAACGATGGTACGATGGTGAAACAACGATGGTACGATGGTGAAACAATGATGGTACGATGATGATACAACGATGGTATGATGATGAAACAACGATGGTATGATGATGAAACAACGATGGTACGATGATGAAACAACGATTGTACGATGATGAAAAAACGATGGTGCGATGATTAAACAACGATGGTACGATGATGAAAAAACGATGGTACGATGATGAAAAAACGATTGTATGATGATGAAACAACGATGGTACGATGGGGAAACAGCGATGGTACGATGAAGAAACAACGATGGTACGATGATAGTACGATGGTGAAACAACGATGGTATGATGATATAACAACGATGGTACGATGATGAAACAACGATGATACGATGATGAAAAAACGATGGTGCGATGATTAAACAACGATGGTACGATGGCGAAACACCGATGGTATGATGATGAAACACGATGGTACAAATGTGAAACAACGACGGTACGACGGTGAAATATAACAATTGTACGATGGTGAAAAAGCGATGGTTCAATGTTGAAACTACGAACACAATAACGCGACCACGATGCTATCCTGACTTCACTATTGTGACTTTGTGGTTTCTCACTCATGTATTTGCGATTTCATATCGTGCTTTTCGTGCCATGGTGTTTTCACCATCAACGCAGTATCGTGCATCGCGGTAAAGAGAGAGAAAACGCCCGTTCGTCCAAACTGATGTATATTCAAATTATGTACGTATGTATGTGTGCATGTATGAGGAACAATAATTATTACTGGACACGGGTTATTAATTTCGCAAAACATTTGGTGTAATATAGCTGAAAATAAAGTTTGGAAAACTTTCGTCCTACCTATTATATAAACTCCTTTTAATAATTATGCATTATAGTAATAGAATATAGTTCATAATAATATTATACTAGTTTGTGAATACACTAAGCAAAATTTCTAATTAGTCACTTTTCAAACACAAACTATTTTTAAGAGGGATAATATTCTCTCACATTTTATGTGTATTACTTACCAACCAAATCATCAAAAAATCAAAATAACATACCAAAGTATCCATGGTCAGTCACCAATTATATATTTTTCTCAGTGTATTGTTACACCGACACTCCTGCCTATAGAGAATACGATGATACATCATCGTTAACGATTAAAGGGAGACTACTAGAATATGACCATTGTATTTTTCCTCAGTTTTAACAGATTGCTCTCCCCTGAATTAAAAAAACGAGATTGTATTCTATTTGGATTGTGCTTCCGTGTTCACGGTTGCAACCTGATGTGTATAAACAAGTCGGTTTCCGGTATTTACAATAAGGAAAACACGTTGAATTATATAGTACGACAATAAGTCATACAGTGATCAGATTTTGCATACATGTGCTTTCAATAGCAATAAATGATACAAGTTAAATTTTATAGTAATCCTATAAGTCATACAGTGATATGGTTTATATGTAGTAATGTATAGCATGAGGTAAAACGGAACGCATTTTCATGTTTGGACCAGCGACAGCATCTTCCAAGTAAGCTCCCGACCAGCTGGATCATGTTTTGTCCAGGCAAAGTCCACTAAGCCATGTTTTCCCAGAGGGGTCCTGTAGTTAAACAGTCTCTCTAGCTCAATGGACTATACCTCAGTACTCGATTAGAACATGTTACACCCTACATAACTGTTATGATATCATAACTATCATATTATTTACTTTAAATGTAACCTTTGTTGAACAACAGCCTCTACACAACTGCCAATATTTTCCGCTTCTCAATGGATGCTACATTACATATGGAAGAACATATCGATGGCTTAGAATGAGAATGTCGTAACTACAAACTACTATATTGAGAAAACAAGAGAAAACTGTCTGTAAATGACTCTTTTAAAAAACTTCATTTTGGTCAACATTTCATGATAATAGACTCATAAGAAGGCGCCTTGTGAAGCAGATTTCAAATATGTATGAGTCTTATAAGGTCGTAAGTAGTAGTTACGACCTTCTCATACTAAACCAGCGATATATAATACATGTAATGAGAATTATTTGAACAAACTAAGAATTTTTGAAACATTAACACAAGTTTTTTTTATTCGAGACATATAAAAAACACCATAAAACATAATCAATTATAGGATAATAAATTAGTTTAATAGTTAATAAAGAAACAAAGCCAGATGCAAACGCATCTGAGGCACATTGTTAGATAGCACTGCCTGCTTGCTTGTTTATGCCGCGGTTGCGGTCAAGTACTTGTTCATGTAGTTATAATGTAAAAATGTATAACATATAACGCTCTGGATTATAGCCCGGCGTTATGGGTTCGATTCTCGGTATTTTTAAACGTGATAAGTTACGTTCATGTTCCGCTGTTTACGAACGCTCTATTACGGTATTGCTGGCTCCACACTAGCACTGGCTTTTTCCACAGCAGAATTTGTAAAGTCGTTGTGTTCAGTAAAAATACCATTGGAATCACAAGCCTCTATTGATGAGTGAAATCAAAACAACCGATGATGCTAGGAATGTATATAAGCATTACTCAAACAAAGAGTCCTTTCACATTAAAAGACAAACAGCTAGGTGCTTCCTGCATGATAGCCCAAGATCACTGAACTACATATTCAACACAAACACTTCAAGGATTTTATGCCAAGCAGATTCGCAATTGACAACATAGTTTGAACATAATATTTTATAAGAAAAAAAACGCGAATGTTAACTGAATGTCTTTTTGATAAAACAATATGGCCGACATGTATCACGTAAATCCACAAAGGGAGACAATCGAATGGAAACGACAAACGCCCTGTGTATTCACCGGTTTGCAACAAACAACAACACAATGTGTTTTAACAGGAACCAAAACACCAATACAGCGTAGACCATGGTCCTGGTGTGGTATTCACAAAGCATCTTAAGTGAAAACTTAGATAGTTTGACTTAAGTTAAAAAAATTGAACTGCACATATTTTGCCAGAAACCAAGTATAGCTCGATGTTGCTTGGTGATTATTGTAGCAGTTGATGTAAGGCTTCAAACCAATATAAAACAATAATAATCTAAGTAATCTTGTTTATCTGATACACTAGGGAAATTGTAAGATTTTGAGGAAATTCTAAGTTTTCACTTAAGATCCTTGTGAATACCGGCCCAGTCTATGAATCGACCGTTGTTCATATGATTTGACTATAGTCTGGCCGAACTCTAGTTAGCGGATGTGACGTAGTCGATGTGACGTTGTCGTGTCGACTATGGTTCAATCAACGGATATAGGATATTTATCTTGTTTCGGTTGTGTTTAAAATACGATAATTCGAATAAATGTATCAGTGACAACTGTTCTGTTTTTCCAAGGTGGTAGCAAGTGTTATAAGGATCGACCCAAGTTCGTAACGCAGTTATGTCCTTTTACATAGGCGGAAATAGTCGCTTTGAGGAGAACTATGGCACCCGATCACACGCATGCGCACAAAGACTTCCTATCGACTACCTGACCAGACAGTAGTGGATAATCGAACTCTGTCGATGTAATCAAGTGGTCATATTGTTACTTGTCCGGTCAGTAGGAACACTAGGTTGAGCAAGCGAACTGTTGTATCGTCTTTTCCTGATAACACGCCCAACAATTACTTCTATAACAAAGGAAATGAAACCCATGAACGCTCCTCCTAGTGCCACATAGAATGCACTTTGTACGTCTACGATTTTGATAGGTTTTGCTTCAGCGAATATGGAACCTGCGCATATCTTTTTAGACTTTGGCCACCATCGTCGTTTCCATACGTGCAAAAGTCCAGACTCGTGAATCGATAACATTCTGTAATAAACATAAACATCGCCAAACGTTAGTGTTAGTTTATACAACTTCATTTTAGGATGATTGTGAAACAAGTTTCCTAACTAATATTAGTTACCTCTTGACACCATATTCTTGATGTTATCCATCACCACGCGGCAATGAGAGAAAAGAAGCCAGATTCCCTTGAATATCCATTGTAAAGCAAGGACATTACTGGTCCCATTTATAATTCGCCTTTGGTATGGCACGGCCAGGGATCGAACCCAGGGCATCCAACACAAGAAGCGAACGCTCTACCACTAGGCTATCGATGAGGCGGTTGATCAATATAAACATCTTGAACAACTTAACAGTATCAATGCACATTAACCTCATCACGTTCAACCACACACACAATAGGTTCATATTCATGCCGATGTCAATATTTAGTCTTAGCTCAATACTTAGTCTTAGCTATGCCAGTAATAGCATCGTCTACATGGGTTTACATGGGTATGTATTTACTCTAAAAATTTACATTTTATTGACTTACTGTCGTGTAAATATTTGAACATGTGGTGAATTATTGGTAAATCCAAACGCATATTTTAGTGGTAAAAATCGTTCTTTTATCATCATTAAATCACAATCTTCCACCATTTCCATCTCCATGACAACCGTATCTCCTAAATAAGAAATATTCAATAACATATGTGGTCATGTACACATATGACGTCACGTCAAAATAGTATGTCATTAACAAATTATTATATTTCTTAAACATGGATCAACATTATCAGTCTTTGACCAATTTGTAACATAACCAATAACAAACTAAACATGCATTTATCAATATGGCGTTTAGATGTTTAACTACATCTCAAACAAGTTTATTTAGTCAAATGTGTTGCAAGTGTTACCGAGGCAACCATGTGTCTGTAAATATATGTATTAATAATGATCTACCGCACAATGAAATGTACTGGGACAGACTCAATAAAAAAACACTTCGTGTTTTACAGAAATTGACAGTTTATAAAACCTGCCAACTAATGTTTTGAATAATCATATAGCTCCACCAAAACAGTTTAGCTTCTCGTCAGATGTTTTAATGTTGTTTCAAAACCAAATTGATGCCTCAAAAGAAGTATGTTTGATACTCGGTGCAATGTATTGGTTTGCATACGAAACACGTAACACGTTACGATATGTCCATATGCCAGATTTGTAACAATTCACTTGATTGATGACGGGTAAGGGAGAAAACTCTTGTAAGTATTGTGCCTGTAGTATTTAGTTTTATTGGCCTGCAAGACAATATAGTATACTATTATACGGTTACTGCACGCTATGAATGAGACCTCTCTAGAAAGGTAAGGACTAGGACTTTATATCGAGTGTAGAGACCGTGTAAGTATGCCTTTTTGTCAAGCAGATCTAACACAGCTTATTGCGCACATGGTAAGGGACTTCAATTTTATATTACCTATCCAACCATAATTTCCTCCTCTAACTTTAGCCAGTTGTTCACCGACGTTTGTAGCCATCACTGAAGGGTCTGTCTTATTGAATTCACTGATCGCATCACCAACTTTACGGTATTCTGTTCTGTTCGATGTCTGAAAAATAGAGTAGTACTAATAATACCTGGGTCATAAATCACCATACGACCCGGACATAAGTAAGGTTTATTTATTTATACAGTTCGCCGATATAGAGCACGTAGTAAAAGCAGTTAGTACCATTATTCTACTAAAGGTAAGAGACGTAGTCTAGGTGGAATAAGAGGTAAAGCAAGAGACATTTGCTTAAAATATTAGAGAAAATGTTATTTTTCATTTGGTCATGTTACCTTAAATACATGCTCCCAGTTTGTGCCCGCCTGTAGTCCCCATGTGTATGTTCCTTTCATATCAACCATCTCTTCCAATGTTTCAAACGGTGGTTTATCCTTGGTGACAGTAAGAAATGCAATCAGGTTACCACAATATGTACCAACTATCACAATACAGAACAACCACCAACAACTGACAAACGTTCGTCCAGCTACAGAGTCCGGTAAGTTCACCCCACCTGAAACAAAATGTCGCTTATTTTTATGGCGTTTTGTAAAAATGGCATTACAACTTAGAATACCACATTTATTAGCTATACGTGTATACAGTCCGTTCTCAGTTAAATGATAACGGTTGTAAACATCAGTTCGTCCGCCAGTAAACTATGTTTATATGTGTATATCTGAATTAACTGTACTCCCCGCTATTCTTTCGAATTGGATAGTTCCTTTATGAGTATTAATGAGTAGGGCGCGTTACACTATTTAGATACCTAGGCACTGTTTTATCAAAGCATTAACGGAAATCTGTAACTTACGATCTAAATTAAATTCTCTATAATACTATAACACCTGTAAAATGTGGAAGTTCGAGCTGTAATACTAATAAAGATTCAGTAAATGTCTTACAAACATTAGCTGTTCCCTATGTACAGCTGTTCAATAATTATACTGAATTTAAACTTGAACGTAAGTTTACGATTTCCGTAAGTACGTTGATAAAACGATGCCCTAGTGTCGACAATCTCGAGTGTGTAACCAATTTCGACTCCAACTTACTCAATTTCTACACTTAGTCCATGCCTCTCTACTATTGTACATTCGAGAGAGTGATCTCTATTCTGAATAACACCACTAAACAACAACTGCTCATGGGCCATGGCAATTGTTTTAAGATTGTACTTATACAAATCCATGTATGTATTGTCGTGCCTATTGACACATATATGAGTCCTATTATATCATATGTAAAGTTAGTTGAGTTGTTATTTGACCCTTTCATCGATGTTAGTTTTCGCTATAGTAAAGCCACATTATTGCTACAACAACTATTTTCCGATCCCCCATTACATACAATGAATTATTGAACCATTAAGCTATTTCTTAACAAATGACCAATGCTCGACAATAGAATGTTAACTATATCTGTCGAAACAGTAGACCAACTATCGTATTTAACATGTTGTATGGTGAACAAAATACTAATTTTACAAGAGTTGCTTCCCTAAGACTTTAAATAATGCATTAATTTTATTTTTTACTAATTGTCATTTTGTCAACAAATCATCTGGACGTTTTGTTACTTGTTCTTTTGGTTTTCATTTGACTTGAATTAAACCAATATCTCACCTTGTGACAGTAAGGCACCATACATATACCAGAACGAATCATGAAACGTATGTAGTCCGTATGTTTCCTTCGCCATCTGAGCATTCTCAGGATCATTGTAAAACGGATTAAATCTGTAATGTAATTTAAAATTGAGTTTTACAAAATTTCAAAGAGTGACTGAGTGGCTGATTTTTAAAAAACGGCCATCTGAAAATGGTAAATTATCTTTTAGTTTTCAATGACACATGTTGATTGTTCGTCACAACCGTGTGAAGCGTTTGCATCAATCAAGTTTAAAACAATCCATCTTTCAAATCAGCATGCTCTGACCGTAATGCATATTAGAAAACACTAACAGAAAGTGTTCCATAATATAAGTCGTAGGAACTTTTAACTAGAGTATTTATTTTGCAAAAATTTAATGTTATCAATCGGGTTATTATAACCAAAAGATACAGGAATACACGCGTTGTCAATACCACATTGGCAATACTTACTTTTCTAACACAAACGCCATTAGGGATACCGTGGGGAGGCATATCCCTATCGCCATCAGTACTTCCCATTTTAAAGGGTCAACTAGGGTCCTCCACTTCCTGGCATTAGGGTCCGGCTTTTTCAACAGTACAGAAGTGTCACCATAGAAAAATGGGAACATAAAATCCATCACCATTTCCCGCTCTTTTTGTATGGAAATGTCGGCTGCTACCATATCCACTTCCTGGGAAATAAACCAGACCGGAAACCACGTGATATTTGGCGAAAACGTTGCAGGAGTATAAAAATGTTATGCTTTTTGTCTTTTATCACAAGAAACTTGTTTTGCTCTTTGTGACTTTCTGCTAATCAAAAATGAAAATTGGCTCAGTGATCATGGCAAATAATTAAATATTATGTATATATATTTATTTCAAATCCTAGAGAAACCATCAGTTTGCACATACGTATATCTCACCTAACAAAACTAATTATATTGGGTATCATGTATTAACTAGTATGTTCCCTTTTGAAGCCTAATTAATAGCATAGGTCAAATTTCTTCGGTTAAATAGCAACAAGCATAGGCAAAACACAAATATCCAAAAAAGCTAAAACTCTTAAAAGCCTAACATAGTAACGACGTATCTCTTTTTTTATTGGACATGCCGAATTTTCGTCAAACTAAGATTGCCGTATCCCTTCTTGATCGGGCATAGTAAACATAATGTATAATGCACTTACAAGTTGAAGAAAAAATAAACTAATGTACGTTTCAAACGAACCCAACAATAAGGGGCGCAACTCTAGTTGGATTATAGCAATAAATTAGATCAATTACCTCCCTTTGTAACTGTCCGATCATACCGTTAAACTCCAAGGTTGGACCCGGTACCGGGGATCCCCATTTCTCATCAGCTGGTTCAGTCAACGTGAATCTAGAAATGAGATAGAATTGTCTAAGATAAAACACGAGTTCCTACTACAACATTTCTTGTATTATCAACAAACCTCATCCTCACTAGCCTAGTGGTTGAGCGTTCGTTTGTAGTGCTGGTGTCCGAGGTTCGACCCAAGGCCGCGTCATACCAAAGGCGAAATAAAAATGGTACCATAATTTCCCTGTGAAACTCATGTTAAACTACTTGGCATTGAAATAGATTCACTATTGAATTTTGACATCCATGTATCTAATATATGTAGAAAGTCAGCTAGACAAATTAACGTGTTGACTCGATTATGTCCGCTCGTTAATACAGAAACAAGGATCACTATTTACAAAAGTTTTATCAGATCGAATTTCAACTATTGTCCAATTGTTTGGCATTTTTGTAGTAAGAAAAATACTGAAAAACTTGACAGATTACAATTTAGGGCTCTGAAAGTTGTTTACAATGATTACTCTTCCTCATATGAAGATTTGTTAAAGCGAATCAACTTGCCAACACTTCACATTTCTCGAATAAAACAACTCGCAATAGAAGTTTTCAAATGCCTTAACAACATCTCTCCTGATTATGTGCAGGAACTTGTAAGTGTTCGCTCCTCAAATTACCAATTTAGACATAGCAATACTCTGGACTTACCTAAAGTACGTACTACAAAATATGGAAAAAAGAGCTTCCGCTTTGAAGCAGCTAAAGTTTGGAACAACCTCCCTAATCATATAAGATGCGCATCTAAGTTTACTGAATTTAAACAGCTTATAAAAATTTGGAGTAATGAGCACTGTACCTGTTCTATGTGTCAGTATTAAAATTGTCTTTTGCATGTGTATATACATTTATTATGGAGCCCAATGAATGTTTGTTATTTGTTTTTCATGTATTTGTTTTTCATGTATATTTTATGATCCCATGTTGATATTGAAATGCTGTACATGTATATTGTTTTGATATAGACAACATAGTCAAAATATGTACACATAACATTTTAAATGACATATAACAGTAATGTTAATTTGAAAACTCTAAGTATCACATAAATAATATCTTTACTTTATATCTACTAAACATCATTCTTCTACTTCTACTATCTTAAGCTGTATGATTGTGACTATGTGTGTGTACATAATCTGCTTTGCACTTATTACAAATGCTTTTGCTTAGACTGACTTTTTCTCTCTATTGCAGTTTGTATATAATCTACTATGCCTTGTGAATGTTTCTAACAAAATCATCAAATGAATTCAATGATAGCGTATGCGACATGTTAATTAGTGCAGACAGACCCCATTGCATCCAATACATTCTCGGTACGGTAGACTCACAACTGTGCGAAACTTTAGATGATGTCAAAATGTACCCAAATTTTTTAATTTGCGGCCCCAAAATTCATTTAAGCTCTGTACTATTGAGGTTCACATACCAAGCATACATATATACCAATGAACATCGGTCGAATACACTAACTACATGTGATTTCATTAAAGAAGGCGCTTTATTTTCCCTCATGTTGATAATTTACAATGTCTACTCAGATGCTTCGTTTCTGTTTCGACTTTTCGTAGAAACTAAGCTCCTGAAGTATTGTACTAAAATTTTTCCATGCGGTAAGAATGCGTCCATCCTGTCCTTACATATGTCTTAAGGAAGGTACTGGACTACTATGCATCGGTGTAGTCGTCTAATGTTATGATTGTGTCTGTATCAGCCCATGTACATTTTTGGTGTATTTGAACACACGTTTTGAAGTTCCTAATTGTATATACATGTAATCATGTCTGTGTGAGAGTGCATGTCTTGTTCGTGGAATGATTTAGTAGTGCGTGTATGCGTGTGCAAGAGTGGCTTAGTCTCACTTTTCTTTTCTCCTTTTTAGTTCAGTTTGTATATTATTCAATTTATTTGACTACTATGCCTTGTGAATGTATTTTATAGTAGATTAATAGTCATATCATGTTGAGGTATATTAAGTAGGACTGAAAAGACACTCATTTTACAGGGTATCACTTAAATACTTTAATATAAACACTTCATATAATAATGACGCCATAGACTTGAACAAGCATAGAATGGTAAACAAATTTCAATCACTATTTCAATAACCATGATTCAATTTACCTTATAAACTTCTAAATGGTTACGGAACCAGCAACATCCTATTTGATGTAGTATATTTTTCTGTCCGTTGCTAAGCTTTAATAATTAATCCTAAATATAAATGCTTTTAAATACCAGTCAGTGTGTCATATAAGCTAATAATCGGACACTTTAGATAACAATTTTACAAAACAGTTTAACATCTTTAATCCAAACATTAGCTTTGGTGTTATCTGGCATTTTATCTGAGTCTATCTTAGGATAAATTAATATGTAACAATCCTGTAATAAGTATGAATGTATTTGCTTAGTCCCACTTTAATTATCTTATACTGACATATGTACATGTTGTATATAATTGACAACACTGTTATACTTGTTTTATTTGTAGTTTCATTTGTTAATTAATTCTCTTGTAACATTGTTTGTATATATTATTACATGTCTCATATAAATGTTATTTGCATATACTTAAATATATGATTTCTTTGTTATGTCGAATACAAGCTTGTAGCTTATGTTTATTATGTTAACTATAATCGACGTTAAATAAAGTTTATCTTATCTTATCTTGCTAGATGCTCAGCAGAAAAGGGAAACTGACATCTCTTCTCTTATACCCTCATGACGATGTATTACACCAGGAATGAGGTGATGAGAGTAATTCATAAACGCTGGAAAGACTTGTTTCACAATTGACCTTAAATATGTTTTAATAAACTATCAGCTTACGAGGGCATCGCGTACGACACATTTACAACCCTGTTGGTGTAACAAAAATTGACTTGTAATACGAATAGATAAAGCCAGTGTTAAAGTTGTGGTGCCTCTTACCGCATAGCTGGTCATATTTGGATATTGTTTGGACTATAGCTTCCTTGTCAATTCGTTTTCAATATCTATACGTTTGATAAAACAAATGTATATTTAATAAGATAATAGATCAAGATTGAGGCGTTAAAGGAAACTACATATTCGAAGTAGGAATGTTTTGTATTGTATACATACGTGAAGTTGAGAGTCTTTGCAAACTCTCTAAGTAGATCCATGCAAATACCACCAAACTCAATTGTACCATTCTTCAATATTGTCTTCACAACAAAAGGTGGGTACTGAAATACAAACAATGTTCATGTCATGGACCAATAGTTTCGATCCTAACTTGGCCCAAGACTTCCGTCTGGCAGTAAATCGAGCCAATTTTCGCCAACGTCAAGAATTCAACTCATTATTTTAAAGAAGTAACATGCGAGTATAAATGCTATTGCTTCTCTTGTCCTTCTTTTTCTTCTCCAGCAGAAAAATATATGTATACCTATCTAGCTTGTGTTTTCCGAAGGGGTTTTCCTATCCACGTGTTTTGTCATTGCGAAAGATCAAGTCTCATTGTCATGCTTTTATATGTATTGTTTTTATTTTTGACACATTGCGTTTTAATTGAACAAATCTGATACGTGCTCTAACGTTATCGCAATATGTTTTAATGAACTATATTGGCAAATGCAAAAGAACTGCGTCGCTATATCCATGTTCAATGTATGCCCCGACAGAATACCTTAAATATATCGGTAAAAGGAGTCCGTCGCTATATCCATGTTTAATTGTAAAAATACGTACATGTAATGTTGAAACTTTGAACATTAGCCCGTTGTATCCGAATTTACTATTTGGAAATACATGGGCGTATATTATCAGTTCATTTGATTTTGTTACAAATCCAACATTGTTGAAAATTCGTCCGTCGTCTTTCCACATCAACGTGTCAATTCTTATACCCTCACACTGTGCTACCGTCCGCCACGAAGATGCTTTCTGAAAAAAACCATTACCAAACTCAATTCAGTCAAACTAACATCAAAGAAAGCAGGACAGTATGATACTTTATAAACAGTAACAATTAGTTCAGTCATATTTGCCGCCATTTGACTACTAAATTAAAACAGCATTACACGAAGTTGGCCATTAAACGACCAAATTAAAACAGCATTTCATGTAGTTGTATGTACAAATGTGATTTTCTACAGGTAACAAACAACAATATTCTACTCGTTGAGGACACGACTACAGCCGGACAACCTGCAGAACATAAGCAACGCCGCTTTGAAATTATTCTTGATCTGTCATGATGGGAGTTTAGAACTGTTATGTCCATGAATGGTAATGCCATAGCAACAGAGAACATATTCCAACCTCCATAACAATGCAAATAATATTGCTCTAATACCCTCGTGGTAATGGATAGCATAAGGAATGAGGTGTTAAGCGTGATTAATATAAGTAATTCAGTAAGTAAGCAAGCAAGCAAGCAAACAAGCAAGTAAGTAAGTAAGTAACTTTATTTAACAAGGCTACGCATAAGGTTACCCAATCTTCCATGTTGGCCTCCTGTTCGACAGACTTGTTTCACAATCGACCTCAAACAAATTAGTATAAACTTAAACCATTGTTCCATAAAACTTACATTTTGTAAATCTTCAATGATTAGATCTGTCAGATTATAATCGTCTTGTCTAGGTTGATTATCTGCTTCTACCACTAGGTCAATGATCACGTGTTGTAAGGCCTTGGTAAACGCCTACAATACAACAACACATACAAAATTAAAGTCAAAACTACAGTTTTTTATAGTTCGCCTACCTCGTGTAAGTCGTTTTTGTTCACATGCGGTCTAGTATACATGTATAGCGATAGATTTGTTCTATGAATGTTGTGGAAGACGAATACCATTTCGTCTTGGTTTGTCCTTACTATTGTCATTTACGGAGTACTATTTTACCAAATTATTATTGTCATTGGCCTACTATCCAAAAATTTACAAGATTACTGTCTTCATCTAAAAAATGATACTATGTAAACTAGCAAAATATGTACACCTAGCATTTCAAAGGCGCAACTCTTATTTAGATAATCAGTAGTATTTTTGTTATCTTTAATTGGTATATAAATATGTATCGTTATATTCTTTGTACATATTGGGACTATTGTTATGTTATTTTGTTCACATTGCTCATTGTATTTTGTACATGCTCTTCTTGTGTTGATTGCATGCCGCCTATTGTTTGTTTAAGGCGACGAACATAAATAATGTTCTTATGCTAATAAACTGAAACTGAAAACTGATATTATAGATGCTGGTTATGACAATAATCTTAATGATTCTGGTTTTGATGATAAGGACGGTGCACATGATCCAGACATAAAAAAGTTATAAACGAACGAACACTGGCCTTGTAATATTGATAAAAATGTTGATTACATTTCCTAAGCAGTTCCTGAAGCAATATTTTAGTCATAAGTAGGCTAATCAGTAACAACATTATCAATTCACAGTCGAATATAAAGCAATCCTGAAACATGGCGAGCCAGTTGTAAATAGGGGAACTTTATCAGTACCATTTTAACGCCTTTGATATGTCGCGGCCTGTGATGGAAACAGAGACATCTAAGGGTACGGACGATCTACCACTAGACTGTTGAGGCGAATAGTTGTTTCTAAACGATGATTGTATGTACTTATTGATATGACGATGGCACTCTCTCATTAACTTACCATTTCAGGATTCTCTGTGTCGAGTTTAGGAAATGCTACAATGGCAACATTATCTAGTCCTTCTGCACATGCGCCTAGTGATGTTGACATCTCCGACGTGTGGTTGTAACTTGCTATCAACCATCGCGAAAACTGTTTTAATAAAGTTTTAACTTTCTTGTTCTTCGAATCGAATTGGTTGGCCTGAAACGAAGACATTAATATATTTTGAGAGAAAGAAATTGTATCAAAACAAAGTTACATGTGAACATGTGTGTTTGTTTCTGTGGTTTAGTAGATTGACATTTCATATAATACAAGCAACAACTACTACTATAGCGAATAAGCGATACATGTCGAGACTAAACTTAATTGTTTTAAGTAAATCCCGTTCGGTCATAGCTAATGCAAACCCTCATGGGTACATGTTATATCGTTTGAAGCTACGTGAAAGTAAGGCACAATATAGCTGACATCGTTGCCACGTACCATCTTTATTGTTGTACTGCAATAATTTCCCTGTTTTGTTTCGTTGAATAACCAGTTTTAGTGTACTAGTACTACTAGGTAGTCATTGGAAAATAACAAATTGGACATCGGAGGACTCAAAACATACAGCTGAACACGAAAGACACAGGCACAACACAAGAAAGAAAAGTCTCAGCTTAATCATACAAAAATATGAGAAAATCGGACACGGAAGGCACTTCAAGGCAGCACTCAACTTAACCAGCCGAGCACAGTAACAACACAACACCACGTACATAACCACAAAGAGCCATGTCCAGACACAACTGCCAATAAATGACACAGTGCAATGGAAAACAAATATTTGATATAAAAAATGCGAACTGCACTTACTTCATAGATGACTCGTCTTAGACATGTATTACCACAGAGTATGACAAAGTGTAACTGTGATTCTGTGGGTACTATCCGTAAGTAGGCCTCTAGTAACACCTCAGTTATATCAGGTACTTCATCAAGATTGTAGATAACCACACGCACATTTAATATGGATAACTCGTCAACTAAACTCGCTGCTTCAAATTCTGAAAATAAAATACGAATTACATGTACAGTTCATTATTGTATGTGCGGTACTTGAACAAGCTTCCGGAATTATGAAAATATAAAAATGTTATTTTTACAGAAAAATCCAGATAATCCATTGACATAAATAACAAAGCCGAGTAATTCAAATTTAACACCTTAACTCAGATTAATGTTGCAAAGGAATAAATAAGTCACCACAGTGTGTAGCGCTTTGGTGGAGTTCCGCCAAATCAAATATCAGCGAATTTAATAACAAAGGGAGACAACACATCATTGGCATGTATCAGTGAATACATGGGAGCTAACTAAGAATTATTATGAGATCTTTTGAAGGGAAATAAGTCTTTTTTTCACTCAAGTTTTGAAACGAACTCCGATTACTTCCCCTTCTTTTCTAGAAAATAACGATTGTTCAAAATGGGATGAATGAATCGCAGAATAGAGAACATAGCAAGCATATCTGATTCATTGACTGGTGCTGGACACTAGGAATGAGCTGTCGGTAGTGGAGAATATAAGATAATGTAACGTAATTTGGCTAAGAACCCAAGCAAAGATTTTTGTTATCACAAAACAACCGTATTAAAGTAATGCATGTTTCGGCCGATTTCAACGAATTACATACACATTCGACGCTCAAGCCGAGAGCGAGAACTATCCATACAACTAATATTTTGTGCAAAAGGTCAATGTTTTGCCCAAACCTGCATACCCAACTGATACAAATGGATGTATGTTGCATGTTAGTAGAACATTAATGTTCACCTGTATTTGACTCATGCATTATAATCACGTCTTTCCAATATAGCGTCTTGGTTATGATGGCAGATAGAATTCCTGGACCATTATACGGAACCTGTGAAAGACAAGAGACATAACCTTAGACATACCTGCTACTGGTATAACTCTAACGCGGTATTGGGACCTGTACCACCTAAAGTAAACAGGTAAATCAGGTAAACAACATAAGGATATTGAAAAAGGGATTATCTTTACTTGGTGAATAAAATGAGCAGGTAAAATAAACTTCTGCTCTTCCTAAGTCGATGTAATGGTCAGTGATTTCTGTTATATTTACATTGCAGAATATCGCGTTAGAGTTATATCTAACATATTTATGTCTGTTGAAAGCATTATACATTTAATAGACCATGTGACCGAACCGAATTCAATTACCAATTGGTGAACGTATACAATAATGTTGTTCGATCGTCTTGGCATATTATAAGCAGTCCGAAATCAGTTGATAACTCGCATGTCACTTTGTTAAATGACGTTTTGGCGAATATTTTTAAAGATATTTTAATACTAGTAAAGTTATTTTGTAGTTATCGAGCTTATTGTTACCTAAACGTTACTCAATAATACTATGTGTTACTGGCCAACTTCCTGTGACGAGAAAGAAACATACCAATTCGTATCGCGGATGCAGAGATACATAGGTCCGTGATAAGTATCCTGGGCGACCTGTATATTATTAAATTTATAACACAAAAGAGAATTGATCGTAGATACTATTCACTCCCCTTGCACACAGGTCTTATTGCGACCTTATAAGTCAGAATACGGGATTTTAGCGAAGAAACCAATTTGAATAGAGTGTTCTCAATTGCAATAATAACATGTAATCTAGTTTTAGTTTCTATATAAAACCGTGTTGTGATCATGATGTGGTTATCTATTAATTTCTAAAAGAGCTCTTTGGTGATTGCATCATCAAAACCTTTCTTGTAATTAAAATGTTATGTTGTAAAACCTTTTATACAAGTATCAATAATAAGTGGTAATAATTGATTTGTAGCTAAATATTTTAATAGTATCTCGTTTGTATCCACTCGCATCGCCAGTACACTGTTGTTACGGTGTTTTGTTTGTCCGGCATGGTACGGCGTTTAGTCATAGAGAGAGAGAGTTGCTCCCCTTTTGCTTTTACTTTACATTTGTAGTTCTAGAAGTTGTTGCCGTTCTGAATAAACTTTAGAAAGCCTTTATCAAGTTTCTGTTGGAGTCTTAATTGATTGGCGCATGTACTTTCCTCCAGTATTATGAACTTTGACTGGAGAATTAAGAATAGTAAACTTTACAATCACCTTCAACTTTCAAATTAGTTAATCTGTAGCAATATAAAAGTTCATGGTTCCAATACTACAACTTACTGTTCCTTTAAAGTTAGTTGCATTGTCGGTATGTCTCAGTATGTTATTGACCTCTGTAGTCTGAAGGCAGTAGGGACCAGCCACTTTTCCTTCTTGGACTAGAGGACATAAATCATCGCTGCTTATTACATTAGGGGACCATGTCCGTGTTTGCTAAAATGAATAAATCAGTTACATTAAGCTACACTACATGACTACATAATGCTTCTATACATTATAAAAAAATTCAATCTTTATTCAATTTTCCAATTAATATGATGCACGTAAAGAAATTTTAAGATTTTAAGATTTTTTAATCTGTCCTTAAAATGCTTCGCTAGTACCATGCCAGACCAAAACCATATTGCAAACTGTGGTTGGTCGTTTTACTCGGAATGGTTCGAGCATTTAATAAGGTCTGAATGTAAAAATCTTGAATTATGCATTGTACCAGTGTTGTAGTCACAACTCGACCAGTTGACCTCAATCTAGTTCTAAAATAAACTAACACCGATTTGCCTGTCTAAACCATGTCTGTTTGCCTTTCCAAGCAAAACCAAAAATAGTTATGTTTCATTAGTTACAACCGCTAGAATACAACGACTGGGTTAGGACAGTTTGAATATTAATAGTTCGTGTTTCATGGACCCAATTGTAATAACAATAAATACTCAATAAAATATGTATATACTAACCATAAAAACTCATTCTAATAATTGCCACTGAATTATTTACTAATGTCACCAACTGATTTATTTAATGATACATGATCAGCGTGTACATTCATCGAACATATCGATAATAATATTGAATATTAAAATTCAAACTGTCATAAATATAATAATATTTCTGAAATTCAAAACGTTGCTTATCAGAATCTGAAAATGTTGTCAGAAATGAAGCACTAGTAGTTGTCATGACTGTGATATATCCTTGAATTTGGAGTAGTCTTAAATAGATGACAGAAGACGCATGTAGTGGGCAGGCAACCCAAAGCCACGCAGTAACAGGGGCATCGCCTTGCCACCCATGTAAGAGTCAGACATAGCAGACAGAAGACGCTTTTCATTGGTGTGTGCCTAGTGTGGGGTCCAGTCACAGTCTTGAGTCTTGATGCTAACAAGGGTACAACCTTTTGATTAACTACGTACCTTTAATGTATACGATGGCGTCTCTCCCCATGTGATCAAAGGAACATGTTTGGTCTTGACGTATCGGACGTTTTCTCCTATATCATCCAGTATAACAATTACATCAACATCATGATCAGCGTCTAGTAGTTGTACTGAAATTATAGTACAATGAACAATGCAAACTACAGCAGAGATTCTCTGAAATTTCAGATTTGTAAAAGAAGCGATTTGATTGGATGATGTAAAGTTCACATCAACATAGCCCAATACAAAGAGGGTGTCATCAGATCCTATATCAGTGTAAAGAAGTGGAGCTAATATGGGTCTAATTTTAATGAGTTTTGAGGACTGAGCCATCGATGTATAACAGTTCGACAAATCATCATGATAGTAATCCAATGTATACATTGATTAATGCTTGACTAGCTCGCAAACCCTTTATATTGAAACCAATGCCAAGACGCAAAGACCGATCACAAATCGTTTTGCCCATTATGAGACTGAGACGATCACCAAAGCTCGCCGTCTAAATCTCATAATCAGCAAATAGTTATACATGTAAACACATATAATATAGTTGTGTCATAGCATACAGTGTCTAAAGTACATATATTTGGGTCACCTGTGGGGAATATTATGGCGGTATATTGGTTGTACGGTTAATAAAGTAGTGTAGAGTAATTATCTATCCTTCTGATGGTGTTTGATCGCTAACAGATGATACAAGTCATTATATGTCTCACAGCGTCAAACGAAAATCAGAAACCATAATGAACAGACGCCTGTTTGTAGCAGTTAATAAAAACATTTGTGACATTATATATCGATTCGACGGGTTATCCATCAACATCAATAAAGGAGCGATACTATAAGCGATTCCAACCGGAAGTCGTACCGGAAGTCATCGTTGTATAATGACGTGTGCTGACATAACATGAAGATGAATTATTTTCATACTTAAATACTATAATAATGATAATAGGTCACAATGAGAAATGTCTAATAGAATAGTTGGACCATCCCGGTCATTACGACGTAACAAAACATCAAATATGACGCCATAATGGCGTCATAAGTTTGGAAGTCTGTTTATGAGTGTATTATGCATCGATAATATTTAAGTGTCTTGATTCAAACTCATGTTGGTATACATTTTGTAGTTGTGGAAACCATTGTATGTACATGTATATGGTTTCTGTTTGGTATTCATTCATAAAGCACACTAAACCAATGACTATATCAAAATTCGTTTCCACACAGTTTACAGTTACTGTACACAAAATGTAATATAAATTATGACAGGAAAGGCAACGCTTAAAGGGAAGTCATCCGGTATGATCATACAACCTGCGACATTAAAGGTTGCTCAAAAATAGCAAACGGGTGGAAATAGTCGCACTGTAATGACCTTATGAACAAATTTGGATATCATATTGCCATCATCTTTGCAGAATATACTGATATCGCCTTCCAGTTACGAATGGTCACAACCTTTGACATGAGCAATGTCCTTCGGCGTACAAATAACGCATATACATCCTGTGCATAGTTTAATCTATAATGTTGCAATTTGCTGGGGGTAACCTCCCATATAATTCAATGCATCGTCAATCTCCTTTGAAACGAACTTCGAAGCACTTTTCACTGACAACTGTCCCATGAATTGTGGTTTGTATTATGAGTCTAATTGTAAGGAAATCGCATGCACACTTATCATTGCCTTACCTGCTTTATAGACATAGTAGGGTTCAGTTGTATCTATATCATAACGTAGGAATGTAACATTACAATTATATAGATCGAGTAATTCTGTACTGTATCCACCACGTCCATTCTTTACCAAACCTGAAAATATATATTTGATACATATTAGGTGTGTGGCTTGTGCGTTCTTTGTGACTGTATTTCGCTGTTCTGTGCATGGTGTTTATTAACTAGGTCATGTTGCAGTGGTCGCTTGAGATCGCCGTTTTGGCATATATTTATGAAACTAAGTCATCCTGATATGTTGCAGCGGGGACTTGGGGAACTAGCTACAGGTTGGGTATAGGCTGCGTTTCATTCGGTCACCTGGGGTCACCATTGCATTGTTATTTCTTCGTGAAACTAGATCATCCAGGGGCCTTATTCACCAACGTCGTTAGTCTAAAATTCAGACTTAAGACTTTAAATTGCCAAATGTTCTATTCGCTCTCATGTTTTTATAAATGTATAAAATTTGTTTTAAATTGATGTACACGTTCAGTGGGTAACAACAAATAATCAGAAAATATTCCATATGGTTAGATCTAATTGCAAAGAAATGGCAGTGATTATAAATGTTGCCAATTTTAAGTCTAAGTCTGAATTTGAGACTTACAGCGTTGGTGAATAAGGCCCCAGCTCTTTTACTAAGGGGACTAGGGTTTCTAATTATTTCGTTGGGTTATGTGTAGGGGTTTTCCCCGTTTGGTTGTGTTATGTTGGGTTGTTACTGTTTTCTGTGCTCGGTTGGTTTAGTTGAGTGCTGTCTTCCCTGTCTGATTTCCTAATATCGTTTTGCAGCGACTTATGTGAATTCATTTACATTGTAAACCTTAGCATAACGATGAACAATGTCACTTCCAATCGACAATACTACACCTGGAAGGTAAAGCTGCTACCAGTTCCAGCAACATGGTACAAAAAAGCACAAACTGGAATAGTCAGTAGATGACCAGGAACAGTGCTATACCCGACACCCACTCACCGCATCAGATGCACTTCCATATCATGAGTAAATGCAACACAACAGTAACAAATCACAAGGCCAACAACACATCACAATATAGGACTGAAGAAATGGACGATTCAATTTAGCTAGTAACTTCCCTATACCTACGAAGTTCTCTTACACCCCATGTTATTAATCATAAAATCAAATATGCCATAAACCATGTCAGATCATTCATACATTACAACAATATGACAGTTTTATGCCAATTTTATGGCTAGGATCCTTCCATAAATAGGTGTAATTCTAGACTGTTTCATGCGGGAGTGATATAACCCGTTTATCCGTTTACCATTATTGTTATCTCCTGCATTATTACAGATATTATGTCAAGGAGTCTGAAAGTAATGGTCTTATATATTTTTCACCTGCAAACTGCACCGCTTGTTACACGTTCCTAATTCATGAATTCAAGGAGAGTTTTTATGACTCATTTAGCGGACGTCTAGGTTTAAATTGTGGCATGGTCATATGACAGCAAATTTAATTACTCAACTCAATTATTTATAATCATTTGGTACTACATGTATTTGGAAAATTGTGATATTGGTGCCTGTAGCAACAACAGTGGTCGGACAAGGGAATTTATATAAACGATATTTATTTTCCTATCTTGTTAGTTATAAATTGTTATATGACCTTTAGATTTGTCTAATGTTTCACTAAGGTCTTTGGTTAAACGGTACCTAACTGTGTAACTTTATTTAATCCACTGATCTTACATCATAACCAATTCAGTTATACATCGGAAAAGTCATATGAACAATTGTGAAATCCCGGTTCCCGGTGCCTCCCGATACCTTATTTATGTCAATTGGGATTTCATCGTCAAGACAAAAACTGTCCAGTGAGACAAAGGCTTTATCAAATTCTAACGTTACCCTGACGAAATCTAATTCATCAGTACAAATTACTTCCTCATAATTCAGCAAGTATCATAAAAATACACTATGAAGAGTTAACAGGCCTTTTGTAAATTTGAGGACACTCATCCTTTAAATGTTCGTTTCATCTATAATTTCCTGATTGTTTAATAAAGATAGATGCATCTGATATAATGTCTATATTCAAATACCAAAAAGTCATTGACCCTTGGTGGTATCCGTTCGTATGCATTACTACAGTGAACAATCTACTCCAGTGATTCAATTTTCTTTGTTTTGTTAGCATTCGTTGGTCCATGGATTACATTGCGTAAAATCAATTATCACTCATCACTGAACTGCTTATTGACACCAGATCATCAAATGAATATAGATAAATATCAAACGACATGTTTCAGCATATTGAATCATATTAATTACAACTTGTATTTAATCACCTGGACTACTATAATTGTTTCAAACGGATCAATTTCTATCACTTTAAACATGATGCTTTTAGTTGAAATACATCGTTAACCTTCCCACTGGATGATAACTTAGGTAGCATTTGATGTCAAGCATTACCATTCACTGAACATCACAATATACTAGCAGTGTCTGAATAATGAATATGACACGGGACATAGGGTAACAAATAATTACACTACTTTTGGGACTTTTGTAAAACTACAATATTCACAATTTATTAATCTATTTGTCGAGGATAGTACCTACATGGAATCGTCCCTTCATTACGAAACCACTCAATGAATAATATGTGCTTTCGAAAACAAATTCATACAAATTAAGTTATTTAATCAACTTTACAAAGTGGAAAAATGACAATGGATTATTCTAAAAGTGGTTGAAATATAAGCTAGTTTGTCCTTCGCTAGCGTAAAAGACCATTCATCTCTGCAATGGTTGGTTGTTGTGTGTTCGGAGGTAGGTGACCAGTGACCAATGCGATTCTTGCATGGAACACTCTTCCACATTCAGGACATGAAGGACCCGTTGGAGCAGTGACCGAGGTAGCTCGTAATTTCCGCACGAGTCTTTTCCGTATCGCCAGGTTGATACGGTTGAAATATATTTTAATTACAATGGCTTTGGAAATCGATATAGAACAAGAACAACGATAATCTTATGAAAAACTCGCACATGCTATCACTCGATGTTTGTGTGTTTATACGACCCAAAATGTGTTCAACGTTGCAAGTGAAGAGAATGCGCAACAATGTATGAGGAAATCGGACAAAGAAGCAGCCCTCAACTTTACCAGCCGAGCACTGAAAACAGTACCAACACACCATAACACAACTACACTGAGCAATGCCCTCACATAACCCAACGAAATGATTTAGAGCCCAAGTCCCCGGTGTAACAGAGCATGATGACCTAGTATCACAAAGAAATCACACAAAGAGACGCTGCGCCATGTGTCAGTAAGCTGTGACTACATGTTATTTATCTGTAAGTTATACTTCGTAGTGGAACTATTACTTAATGATTGAGTTCAAAACCAATCCTTATATAAATAAAACATAGCATTCTATTGGACAGGGACGGTAGCACTGACCGGAATATGCGGTTGTAACTAACCAGGACGAATGTCATTTGCCATACATGGCAGACATACCTTGTCAATACTTGAAATGGCATGAAGCTGTCGCATAGTGTTACTGAACGCTTCATTTGTAACCTATTGGTTTTCAGGTGATCACCCTTCCATTCAATTCCTTTTCAACAACAAATCTGAGACGATTGGTGTGCGATTTGTCCCGTAAGGATACCGAGAGTCCGTGCGAACATAGTAGTACCAATCTAGATAATTGAACGATAAGTACTTTATTTCTCTAAAGGTGAACATAATTTATTTATTGATTTTATTCAATTTTCATCAGTAAAATGGAAGGACATTAGACAATTTGTAGTTTGTTCTCTGCTAAAGGTACTCAAAATCTGCGCATGTAGATTCTCTGATATGATCATTAAGCAATGAATACGCGGTGAATCCGCCATTAGGTAAACATTGCATATCGCTGTATCAGTCAACGTAGATCTAAATGAGAGTCATTAGGCAAGTCCTGTTTTCTACAACCATCAATATGTTTAATAATCAGATTCCATGTCTCATAGAGCGTTGAGAATACAGGAATATACCTGGGGAATATATTCTATTTCAAATGATAATATAGTTATATTGTTCTGAACGCCATATTCTATAAATGACAATCCGACATGTATACGAGGGCCCATCAATAATTTCGTGAACTAATTTTATGTTGCGAGTATAAATAACCTTACACACTTTTAGCCTCTAGTCGTTATTAAAGTAACATCCCGTGCACAGTTTCCATTTATTCCATTGCTCGACCCCTTACCGGAGCACGTGTTACAGACCGTCACGTGACATCTCCCGCAATGTTTTGTTAATGACGCACCCGACTTCTCTCAGGGCTTGTATCTCTAATCATGCAGGCTATTTTTGAGTTTTGGAAATGGCCAGAGATAGCCTATAGTCTATTCTGGGTTATAGGATGGGTGCTGTAACAGTTGTATATTCAGGTCTTAGATTGTGTCCGAAACAACGCTGCGGCTAATGATTGGCGATTTGTCACGGTATATCAGAATTTCATAGATTTGAAGTTTCATGAGCTTTCTTTTAATAGCCGATAACAACTGAGATTTATTTATTGCTACAATAGTATCTAATAACAGTAGCTTTCGGAGAAACACAGTAATTACAATTTATTCTTTGTATGTCACAAAATATTATGGTCAATACACTTTACCGACCGCCAATTTTAACAAGCAATGGTCGGGGAATATGCTTATTGTCTTTGTTTGCTCCTCTATTGCCCTTTAAGTACTTCTTCGACAATGAAAATGCACTATTCGATTACCAAGAGTCCATATAAACTGCATGCAAAATTTTCTAAATGTAGAAGACATATTGCGTGAGTAATGTATAAATATTTAATACAAAACGTTACTCGATCATCCATGGCGACGCCATTTTTAATAACTTACGCCGATGACATGACGTTAGATTATTGCTATGACGTCATAAATAGTGACGTCATCAATCACTTTTTATGCTTAATTAATTGGACACTAACTTATCTTTGACCATGCAAAATTTCAATAAGCTATGTCAAAGCGTTATGAAACAGTAGAATTAGTTCACGAAATTATTGATGGGCCCACGTAGGCTATATGGTTCGTGACGCTTATCAGAGATATAATCAAACTCTTTATCGAGGACTGACAGAAAATACCGAACGTAGACTGACAAAAAACCTTGAACCGAATTTAAGATTGTTAGTACAACATGCATTATATTTGAAACATTTATAATGCATCTTTAAAATCTATGCTCTAAATTTCCCCAAGGGATTGAAGTTGCATGCGTAAACAACGCCGACAGTCTTCTATTATAGAAACACATTAATTTACAGCTTGCCAGATCAAATGATTAAACTAGCGAAAGCACTTACAGAACTACATATTGTGAATTAATAAGTAATAGCTTCGTGCATAGTTATCTTTGACTGACTATCCATATACTAGTACATGTCTTGAATTATGCATGGTAATGGTATCCACTGTGTTTAGACAGTACAAGCCCTCTACTATTACATCAACAGAAGGATGTCTAGTTCATGCCAACATGAATTTAAGTGACACGTGCCAATAAACATGAATGCCTATATAAAAACATTATTATATAACATTATTATTATACAAAACATTTGTGTAGTGTAATTGTGAATCGTCGCTATTATTATTCATATTTTGTTCGACGAGTGTTACCTTTTCAGTCGAGTTTGTCTGCAGTCAATCATGGGATGTACCGGCAGTGTGGTTTTCTTTGAGGGCAGTGACCAGTTATACCAAAATATTTCTAAAAATGTGCTTATCACGCGTTGCTATGTGCATCTGTTTTTAAAGTACGTATTGGCATGTAAAAGTCCATGAGCTTATATGCTTTAATAAAGAAATAATTTCAAAGACTTATAGATGGAGGGTTAGAAATTGGATAGTGTAAAGGTTCGATGAAATGTTAATCTACCTAAATGTCTAGTTGATTTACAATGAATGGACGTTTGTAACAGCCATTGACTGATGTCATGCATGATTCAAATGACTCTGATTATAAAAAAGTCAAGGTCAGTTCCTCAGATAAATTTACGTTCGAATATTATGGAACATAACATGAGCACACATAAATGATCTTGCCGATGTTACCGGTTCGTTTATACATTTGACGACATTCAACCTATATAATTTCAACAGCAATATAATTTACTGGTCTTTTCGTCTGATGATAGCTGTATTAGATACTCAATTGATATGCAGAACGCCAAAACTTACGTAGTTAGGCTACAGTGTACAATTTGTACCAGTAAATCCACTTTTCTAGATTTGTTTTCAATGTTTAACATTTGTTAGTCCATGTGTTATGCTGCGTATAATCATATACCACTCATTATTTCCATAACCACGTATTGGTGTCCAATACAGTTTAGAAATATATCAAAGGACATGTTACACCGTTTGGTATCATATCAATTACAACCTGTTTTTAATCTATTGGATGACCATTGTTTCAAACGTATGAATTACTACCATTTAACATGACGTGGCATTGGGAAATAATGTGCCGGGGCACTTTGTTCCCCTCGGTGGCGTGTCTTTGCTCAGATACAGTCATTCATGCTAAAATTCTTGTTTAGACAAAAGTGTTATGCTACACGGTTGTTCTTGTTTTATGGTATTAAAATAAATGCCCCTTTTCAATTTTCATTATGTGTTGTCATCATTATGCCCCTACTTATATTGCATGTTTCTAATACTTAATTCGACGCTTCCTGTGTTGCTCATATCCACTCAAGACTATACATAAATATCGACGGCTACGGGGTTAATATACATGCCAGATAATAACGTCGGTAACATACGTTGCCAAGCATTTTCAAACATGAAACATCACATTAGCTAGAATTGTCTCAAAATGTCATGGACAAGCGCTCATTATTCCAGTATTGTAATTTGTGAAGAACTACATTAAGTCATTATAATAGATTGAAATATTGTTAGAGAATATCTCATTTTTACGAATGTAATTGGATCTCTATTACGATACCAACAAATGCATACTTTATCATTTGTTCTCTCAAAATGTTTTCGTCTTAACTTGCTTATCTAATAAAAAATGTATTGATGGATAAAAGGACACTAGCAAATAAGAAACTTGGTTGAAATATTGAATGGTACTTTACCGGGAAGAAGAAAACAATAATGAGACGAAGAACTAAACAATGAAAGAAATCGGTTGTATCTGTTTATTCTACCCTCAAATAGTATATGCTCTACGTTGCAAGTGGGAAAAAATTGCCAACTTCGATTCCAATCATAGTGTACTATCATAATGGTAAGGTACACGTAATTATTTTTATTCAATTAAACGTACATGTATGTTCATAACAAACAGTAACATGATTGTAAAGAAAGTCATAGCGTCCGATAGCAAGTTTTGTTAAACTGATGGAGAATTACTATGAAATTGTCCACGGTACATTGCAACCAAGGTTAAGTTAATTTCGAAAGAAAAGCTTCTCAATATTTGAAATGACATCAAGGTATCGGACAATGTCACTACACGCTTCAATTATAACCCATTGATATTGAGAAGACACAACAGCACAACAACATATCTGAGACAAGCAAAGCACAATTGTTCCCATAAGACTACCGATATTCTATTTGTATCTTGCAGTGCCAAGTCAGATAATTATACGATAAGTATTGTACTTCGCTACAAGCCCCAACCCTGCATTAAAGAAATAGTTTATTTATTGAATTTCTCATCAATAAAGTCGTAAGGGCATTTGAAAACTCGTAGTCTTTTTTCTTTTCCCGGATAGTCTAAATCGGCAAAATTGTATCCACCAATGTATTCTAAATAACAGTCATTAACAAGTCTCGTTCCCAACAACCGTCAATATGTCCAATTAACAGATTAAATGTTTCATAGAGCGTTGAGAATATACCTTAGAACTAAAGCATATTCCACATGATATTATTTGTAGTTTTCTGAATACCATATTTGTTAAAACGAAATCTAGGCATATGTGATTTGAGACGCCATTCAGAGATAAAATCAAACACGTTGAGGAGGACTGACGGGAAATACCGAACATAGACTGATAAAACACCTTAGACGACCTAAACAGAATATGTGATCATCTGCTGAACCATTATCAGCCACTATAACATGCATTATGTTTGAAACATTTACAATTGTATCGTTTGAATCCTTTCTCTAAAATCCCCCCAAGGGATTGAAGTTACAGTCTCCTATTCTAGAAACACATTATAACGTGTGTGATCAAACGAGTGAAAGCAATCGTGGTACTATAGATTAGGAATAAATAAGTTATGGATACATGCCAAGGTCTCTTTGACCGTCTATCCGTATACTCGTACAAATTCGTCAATTATACATGGTATTCACTTGGGTATACCGCCAAATCCCTATCCTATTACATAGACAGAACGGTGAAGTGCGTGTCAACGTGAGCTATGGTGACAAGTTCTAATGAAAAATGAATGCTCATTACAATAGTTGTAGTAGTCGCCACACTAGCTAATCCGAGTAACTATTATAGGGGAATAGCGGTCGAGCAGAATTATGTATGCTGTCCAAACAGTTCTAGTGTATTATGAACCGGGGTACAACAGAAGGATATATTTCATGCCAACATGAATTATGGTGACAAGTGTTATTTAAAAAAATAATGCTTATTAATATATAAACATTATTTTAGTACTACATGTATTAAGAAATAATTGGTAATCGTCGTCATTAGATCGGGATATGTCGGTCGAACAAATTGTGCATCCTGTCCAATGAGTTCTAATTAAGCTTCATGTATTGTCACTAACAATTGATGGTATATCAATATTTAATCATTAAACAATAGTATCTGTTTTATTTAGAAGCGCGTGTATTTATAGCAACATCAGATAACATAGGGTATATGGGATACCATTATTCATAACTTGATACGTAGAACAATGACAGACAATTCAGAAAAAATGTATGATAGGGCTGCCTACTCCTGTCTGTGATATTATGGTCAACACGTATGCAAAGTATTAAAGCTGTGTATCAACGGTTAGTACATATTTCAGATGTTATTTAAACTTTGACATGTATCTTTAAGTCAAAAAGGGCAAATTTTCAACTTATTCATCTATACAATCATAAATAGTGTATGCTGGTAAGTATGGTGATGTGTGGTCGATACCTAAGTCTGTTCTTGTCGTTTGACTCTTGCCCCGAATGTTTTGACAGATTATGATGCCGTGCTGTATTAAATTTCCAGACATTCATACTTTGTTGTTTCGGATGATCGAGTGCTGATTTATATTCCCGATTATAAACATCGTTTTGTCAGACAAAGATGATTTCAAATATTTCGTGTCTTTGTAATTGATATAGCTATCTTTAATTATTGTAATTGCAGTCAGTTTTCAATTATAATCACTTACTGATTATTGAACAACTCAACGTTTAATTTACGACTAATGATCGGTCAATGTGATGTACTATGTTCGGATGTCTATATGTCAGTAAGTACATGCATACAGGACAGGTATTGTATGACAAATTAATTGGTCATTCTGAGCTTCAGCTCAATAATCAGATGTATTCGTGGGAGTTTCGTCATTTTGGCATTAGAGCCTATAACTGTGTGTGCTTTTTGCGTAGGTGGCTAGACGTGGTTGTCGTCTCGGTATTGTTTTGAATTATTTGTACGTATTTCGAATTATATTATTAATATATATATATATTATACAAACAATTAAAGTTTATTATATCAACGTTCAAAGTGAGAGGAAGTTGCAAAGTTAGATTCTAATCAGCGGCATACCAATTTCTTTGACTTGACACTGTCGTAGTTTATTAGATTGTTACTGGAGAGGAAAGAAAACAATTAATGTATTTCAAGTACCTAAAAGTCAAGTGTCAGTATACATGTGTCTGTTCATAACTATCACTGTAAACCAATGCTTCAAACCAAAACCAATTATGGTAGAACTTAATATTAAAAACAAATCAGACAGGGTATGCACCACTTACAAGAAACTTCACATCCAGTTATGCACAAAATAGTACACAAACCAAAAGAAACAAAACACAACAGTTTATAAGTAAAAAAAACCCTGAAACAAAACAATGCGCCAAACAAACCAAATATAAAGTATTTGCCTATTACCACTACAAGGGTTGCTAGCAAAATTGTGAGGTCGATATGATATTTTTCTAATCAATTTAATGTATGTGCAAACAAAGCAATGGCATTAATTATAAACAAAGACGTTCGATATTATTCTTTACTATGTACTACTTCATTATTAAGATTTCTTTCACCCCCTTTTAACTATAACTTTAAGGTCGGCATTAGGGGTTTGAACAGGAACACGTCAGACCCATACATGTAGAAACCAATAATCAGGTTGAGAATAACCTTGTGATTGAAATCAAACAAATATTGATGTACGATCGGAAACCTTGATGAAGTAATTGAAATATTTCACTGTCAAACTACTCCATCCGATAGCAAGTTATTACAAAACGGCTTTGGAAGCAATATGACATTGTCCACGGTACAGAATCACCCTGATTTTGGCAGATTCGAGAGAAAAACTTGTCAATATTTAGAATGACACCAAGGTATCAGGTAGTGTAAATACGCGCTAAAATTTTAACCAATAGATTTTCAGGAGACAATTAAGCTACAATTCCTTTCCAAACAGTGCAACAGCATATCTGGAAAAAAATGCACTTTTGTCCCTATAATTAACTTGCAGTGCCAGGCAAGAACGATAAGTATTTTACTTCGCAATAGGTCCACATAATGCATTCGTTTATTTATTGAATTTGCCATCCGCCATCATGAGACATTTAGAGTATAAATGTATCTTTTAAATCAATGCACTTAATTTCCTAAAGGGATTGGAGTTGCTTAGTTAAACAACACCGACAATCTACTATTCTAGAAACACATTAAAACATGTTAGATCAAACGATAAAACGAGTGGAAGCAGTTCTGGAACTATATTATTTGATTTAATAATTTATGGGTACGTATAAAGTTATCTTTGACAATCTATCTGTACACTCATTCATGTCGTGAATTATACATAGCATCCACTTAGGCACCCAATCCCTATCATATTACATAAACAACATGGTACAGTACGTGTCAACATGAGCTATTGTGACAAGTGATAATAAACAATAAATGCTCATAACAATAGTTATATTATTCGTCACACCAAATACTCCGAGTGACTAGTACAGGATAGGGGTATGTCGGTCGAGCGGAATTATGTATCCTGTCCAAACAGTTCTAGTTTAGCTTAATGTATTGTCACTAACGCATTAGAACATTTCTATTCTAGAAAAAACATTAGAACATGTTAGATCAAACGATAAAACGAGTGGAAGCAGTTCTGGAACTATATTATTTGATTTAATAATTTATGGGTACGTATAAAGTTATCTTTGACAATCTGTCTGTTTATGTAATATGATAGGGATTTGGCGCCTAAGTGGATGCTATGTATGATTCACGACATGAATGAGTGTCGTGAATTATACATAGCATCCACTTAGGCGTCCAATCCCTATCATATTACATAAACAGGAGGGTACAGTACGTGTCAACGTGAGCTATGGTGACAAGTGATAATAAAAAATGAATGCTTATAACAATAGTTGTAGTATTCCTCACACTGGATAACCCGAGTTACTAGTATTAGATAGGGGTATGTCGGTTGTGCGGAATTATGTATCCTGTCCAAACAGTTCTAGTTTAGCTTCATGTATTGTCACTAACCATTAATGGTATATCAATATTTAATCATTTAACAAACAATTTAGTTTTATTTAGAAACACGCGTGTTTATAACAAAAACTTGTAATAAATGATAACAAAGGGTATATGTTTACAATAATGCTAGTATTTCTATGTGCAATTCTGACAAAATGTTGGATAAGGTTACCTACTCATACTGGGAGAAATAAAGGTGAACACGTATGCAAAGTATTCAAGCTATACAGCAATGGGCAATGAACATATTTCAGATGTAAGCTAAAGTTTGACATTTATCAAAAAGGGCAGATTTTCGATGTATTCATCTATAGAATTTTAATTCAGTGCACGTGTTTTCGCCTCTTGATTATGATTAATGCAGTTTCTTTCAAACGTACATGCGCAATTGTTATGTATTGTATGTTGGTGCTTACTGTGACGTGGTGTGATCGTTACCCAACTATGTTCTTGCCATTTTGCTCTTGTTCCGGATGTTTTGACTGTCGGCTTTGGATGCTGTGCTGTGTTAAATGTCGAGACGTTCATACTTTGCTGTTTCGGATGATCAAGTGCTGATTTATATTCCAGGTTATAAGCATCGTTTTGTCAGACAAAGATGAATTCAACAACTACATGTCTTTGTAATTGATATAGCTATCTTTAATTATTGTAATTTGAGTCAGTTCACAATTATAATCACTTAAAGATTATTGATCAACTAAATGTTTAATTTACGACTAATGACCGGTCAATGTGTTGTATTTGGTTCGGATGTCTATATTGCGGTGAAGTACATGTCAACAGGACAAATATTGAATGAAAATTAATTGGTCATTCTTAGCTTCCGCTCATTAATCAGGCCCGGTGATTATAAACATTGGATGACGTACTCCATGCTCCAACTCATACTCCGTATTCCAATTGGAGCATTTCTTAGGTACAAAAACTGCTGTAATTTCTTTATTACTGAATGTAAACATATGAAATGGGGGTTCATTTTCTTAATTAGATCATTTGCTACAAGTTGGTGTTGGTTTTGATGCAAAATTCTAAAATAATTTGTTTTTCAAGTTGGAGCATGGAGTATGGAGTATGAGTATGAGAATCAGAAATGTTTATAATCACATATTCGTGGGTGTTTCGTCATCTTACCATAAGAGCCTATAATTGTGTTATGTGTGCTTCTTGCGTAGGTGCCATGGCTGCGCATCGAGGTCGTCTCGGTATTATTTCGAATTATCTGTGCGTGTTGAGTATTTAATTATTAATAATAATTGTATATAACAGACATAAAAGTGTCATTTATAAGCATAGAATAGTCACGAGTGTCCGATTCAAGTCACATGGTAAACCTTGTGCATTGTATACAGATTGTACTCCGAAACATTTTATTATCAATTTGTATAGCAGACGCTTTGCTTTGTTGTATAATAATAATGAACGGTGATAATAATTAAATGATACTATACTGAGTTCCAAAAGTTCCGCATCCAACATACTGTGTGTATTATTTATTAGAATATCTAACTTATATATTGATGGCTTAGAATTAGAAGGTCGTAACTACCAAATCGATATTTTGAGAAAACACGGAAAAACTGTCTGACATTTAGTCTGTACTTATGGTAAAACAAACTTTTACAACTTCATTTTGGTCAACATGACAAGTTCAGATTTTTATGAAAATGGGCTCATAAGAAGCGCCTTGTGATGCTTATTCTAAATATGTATGAATCTAAAAAGATCGTAAGTGGCTCTACGACCTTCTAATTCTAAGCCATCGATATGATGATTCAAATGCGTATGTGTAGAGATGTGTACTTGATATAAATCCATGACAATTATCGATTATAAGATATGTATTGATCCATAATAAAACCACACGGGACACCACCCCATGATTCAAAAGTACACACAACGCTAGACTACTATTTGAAGTGGAAGGGATAAATTGTTGTAAATAAATACCGAAAATTATCTATCTTTGACCACAGACAGTTGTTGATGTTGTAATAGAGTCTGTACAATAGGCCAGATTTTAAGAAACAGCCTCCTTGTCATAACAAACGCCAAATAGAAGCAAGTTTCTCATGATTTTAATGTTGGGTGGACAATTAAATAGAACCCCAATAAAATAAGAGAAATATCACTTTTACTAACCTTGCACAGCGATGATGATTACCAAATTTAGCAAATTATGGCTCGCTTAGCTGCAATATCCGGTGTACATACCCTACCAGTGAGTATAGTAATGACTTTATTTAGATCGGTTCAGGTGGTCGCAGAGAAGATTGTCAAAAGGATATCTTATATGTCCGTAACTGGCAGAGGTGGTATGTGACATGTAATATTTAAGAACGCAAGATAAATTATTTGTTCTTTGCCATATTTAAGGAAGAGCCCATCAATGCTCAAAGCGAGGCTGGGCGCTATCCCCAAAGTATAAATATTTTCAACACATGGCCCGACTTACTTAACAGCAATATTTTCAATGCGCTCTTGAGTAGCCATACATTACGTTACATGATGTATGTCCTCAATGTTGCCCTATCCTTCTGCATTGTGTTAATGTAAATATCAAAGGAAATCATATGTATCACATTAACAAAGATTCTTACTTATATTCTGGAATCAAGGGACACATTTCCATTAAGAAAAAATAAGGAATCGGACAGGGAAGGTAGCATTCAACTTAACCAGCCTAGAACAGAAAACAGCAACATTACAAGTTCACAACACAACTATACGGAGCAAAGCCTAAATACATTTCAATTCAACATTGGTTCTATATCTTCAAGGGCAAGTGTATAACTAAAGACAGTCGACATGGTATTATTTACGTATCATATTTACTAAGAGAGTAACAATGTAAATAAGAAAGTAATAAAATCACTTACCTATAGTAACAGGACTGACAGTTGTTTTGAATTTAAAATCACAGTGACAACAATACTGAAAATATCCTAGTATTTCTACCAAAAGCAGAAGTCGCGTTACATGCATGATATCACCTTTGTATTATCGGAAGCTAAACTACTGTCACAACTCACAAGCCAAACGTCAAATTAAATTGCAAACGCATATTGAACGAATCCACGATAACGCCCGTACCATCCCGTCTATATCATTCCAATACAGTTCGTAGAATAACTCATTGCATTGAAGTGCAAAACCACTTTACGAAATCAAAAATATTTCATTTTTTATTTTCGTTTCTTTACGTCGCAAATACAATGCTTGAATGCATTCTATCGCGTGTAATCACTGGTTCCCGGTTAATAATCGTTGCAGCATGAGTCTATTGTAAAGGTTTTCTAATTAAGCCAGCTATGGAACGCTATGGAACACGCACATGTCGCTGTATATGAACAGTACACTACAGTACGCTCCGATCTAGTAATAGAAATTTTGAATGATTATCCGTTCACCACAACTATCGTTCAATAAGATGTAATTATGAAGTCATTCCCAAACGCTGTTACCACCTATTGAGTTTATTGGTGTGAATAAACAAAACACGTTACGTGAACACACAAAAGTTGTTATCAATCAATATAGGAAACAAAATATTATTTGTTTTAGAGCACTTTAAAGATTTAGCAAGTCGATGTTTCGGAAATAATACCGGATTTGAGGAGTCAATGAAGGCACAAGTGTTTTCTTTATGATAAGTGCTGCCTTGTCTTTCCGATTTTCTGTAGTAATTGTTTTGTTATTTGTCTGCTTGACAAAGCGCGTTTTGCATTGTAAATAGTCCCTTTGCAAATTTTAGACTATGCCTATCCATGCATCGCAAGGAAAATATTGAAGATAGAACTGGCACCAAACGAGTTAAATGTTTCAGTTAACTGAATAAATTATAAGCATGTCAAGCAAACGAATCTTTTGGGACACCAATTTGAAGATCTATTTTGATAAAACGTATACAAGTAATGCCTCAAAAGTTTGAACTTACTTTTCGGATTTGTTCGAGGCATTGTTATATGAGATACATTTTACACATAAATTAAGATCTTAAAGTACATATCTCTGTACACTGTACCGCTAATGTTAACAGGAGTGGTACAATTTAACAAACACGCAGGACAAGACTGCAAGAATAGTGTGCAACTTTCTAGCTCAGCACGAAAGTGGCACCAATGGGAATGGTGAATACCAATGACTTTTGGTTTAATGATGTTTGGGGACTTAGAAAACTAGGTCGGATCTTAGCTGCGTTTCATTCGGTCACTTGGGATCGCCGTTATTTTGTTATTTCTTTGTACAATTGTGACATCCTGTATTTTTGCGGCAGGGACTTGGGCTTTTTATCATTACTTCCGTGTTGTGTGTGGGCATTAAGATGATGCTGCGTGTAGTTGGGTTGTGATGTTACTGTTCTATGTTTCTTTTTTATTCTTTAAATTCAGAAATTATTATCGTTTGCGGTTGTGCAGCTGTTAAATTATATCTGATATGCAATATCATTCTCTAGATACCAAACTGGGATTTAGAAAGGGCGATCACATATAGAATATGGGAACAAAACAAACGAATAAACATAGGAACAAGACAAAGAAAAAATGACTTCTTACACAAACATAAATAATAGAAAGCTGCGCGCAATATATTCTAAGAGTAAATCTGGCAGCTGAAATTGCTGTTTAAAACAAACAAGATCGCCACGATGCATCGAACAGCATCTGACTAAAAACCTCCTAATTTTCTCGCTAGTGATAGTTGTTTCAATTATGCAATTTCCGATTTTATGACAAACCAAGCTTTATTTATGGCGCGTCACTGGGATATTATGCCTGAAGTGCTAATCCAATGAGATAATGGACATGAACTCTATTGGTCTTGTTAATGTGGATGCATTTCAAGTTGTCTGTACACGAAGAGTATTATGTATATTATGTTATTCGGTAGATCATAAGGTTGAGGGGAGTAATGATTAGAATCAAAGCAGTGCTTTGAGAAAGGTGAAACTATTGGTAGAGCCACAAAGGTGGAATAATCAGCTATGCACAATTTATCAGTGCGTCTTTTAATATTAAGGTATGGGACTCATCATATCGAGAAATTTTCCTATAACAAGGATTGTTCGAAAATTCATTTTTCATGCGGAGTAACCTTATATACGTTGAATAAAGTAAAAAAAATGGGGGGTCTATGACTTAATTTTTTGGCAAATTGCACTTGAAGTGACACTGTGTAAAATACAGGGGAGTCGTTTTATGTCATTTAAAAATGGGGTAGGGGTAGAATATCAATTCATGTTGCCTAAAATATGGCGATGAGTATAACGAAAAGTAATGTAACCTTTAGTCATATAAGTACCACACCGAAAAAAAATCAAGTTGTTGGTGTTTTTGTATTTTTTTCGAAAATTATCACATTTATAACATGTAATGAATAAAGTACCAAAAATCATGAAAAATAGACATTTTTCTGAAAACAAATACCTTGTAAAAATATATTTAATATAACAAGGATTTTCCAAGTCTTTGCCATGTTGTGCACACATCTACGGTCATTCTAGAAATGCATTAAAAACAATATGTCTATGCGCTTAAAAAAAAGTTATTTGAATTTGAAATTTTCTAAATAAGGCCGAAACACATAAAATATGCAATTAGTCAATTAATGAAAATAATTACACAAGAAATTGATAAAATCCATATAAAATGTAATTTATACAAAATAAAATAGACATACTGTATTTATCTTATTTCAAAAAGACTTAAACAATACAAAAAAGAATTAAACAATGTTAAAATCTTACCCCACCCATTTTTTTAACATTAAAAATCTTTAAAATTGAATTGTTTGTTCATTTATTGTTTGATCATAAAATAACTTGGCACAAGTGTAACTTATGGTAAGAATTTAATATAAACATAGTAATGTTGTTATTTACCTAAATGTCAAGGTCACAAAGAAAGGTCAAGTCAGTTTTTGTGTCAAAAATGACTGTTTTTTCCTATACACAGCCCTGATTTTGAGAAGTGTTGATACATAAATAATTAAATACACACCAACATAAAAACTCATGAGCAAGAGAGCAATATTCCATAAAGCCATGTGTAACTCGAACATCCAAGGTCAAATGCTAAGGTAAAACAATCATAGGTAGATTCTATATGAATGAACAATTTTAAGAGGTTTGGTCATACAGGTATTTTTACTTGTAATAGATAGATACAACTATTAAATATGCTTGTTCAATAATTTATATGATGCATTTCAGTTATTAACTCACATAGAATAGTCATATATATTATAATGGGGAATCAAACAAGGTGTTCACATTACCCCACCCACTTTTTATAACATAGAAAATCTTGAACTTTCTTCAGTTTGATCATTTATTGAAAAAGTATTAGATCTAAATTGTTTTGTAAAATATAACTTATTAGAAGTATTTAATACAAAATCATAAATGGTGTCATATAGTTAAGTTAAAGGTCACATTGAAAGGTCAAAGATCACAGTTTATAAAAAAAACACCTGTGGCTGGTTAGAAAAGTTCCGAGTCAACGAGCGGAAACCATTTGATCTACTGACCAACATGTGCAAAGCAATATAGACCTTATTGTCCTTACCCCATCATCAAAGATAGCGGGGCATTTTTTTGCCCCCTAAAGATATAACAATAATTATGAATTGATCAACATTTATTTTCAAACAAATGTAGGAATTTAAATTGATTTACAGTGCATGCTGAGGGTTAAAATAGCAATAGAATATCACAACAACCAGAGATTTCCCGAGGGCATTTTAATGTCTGGGCCCAGTGCGCTTCGATTCCAAAATCAAGTTTTCCAGTGCGCTTACAATTTGAGTTGCGCTTAAAAAGTCATAAAACCTCCTTAATTTGCACCATTTCATGATTTTCATCCCCCAAATAGATTTTTTTTTCAAAATACGGGACGGGACACCCCTCACGTTCCCACCCCTATTGCGCTTAGAAAAAATTCTGGGGAAATCCCTGACAACAATCAAGCAGGTAGAGTATGTTCATTAATATTTGTGATGTAAAACAGTTTATATTGTTTCTATCAACACATAGTTTCTCGCGAATCCTTTATGATCATCAGCAGCATTTCTCCACTTCCACAGGCAGGTTCGCTTGACATCTCATCTGTAATGATATAATATGCAAACATAAAAAACCATTATAAAAAAATAAAAAGTTTAACAAAAGCCATAATCACATGACCATCCCTGGGGTATATGTTTATTTGCAAGTAACAGGACCAGGTGTTTGTTGTAAGATCATAAGTGTTTTCTCAAAGCAGGACTTAAATTAAGTATTCATGCACTTCTCATAGATGTCATCTACATATTTGTGAAGTTCCAAATCAATCAACTGAATACCATTTAACTTATGCTCCAGACAAACAATACTTTAATTCAAATATCAAATCAAAACCTCAAATATTTTTAGAGTTATACAAAATATATTATAAAATTCAATAAGGGGAGATAATTTCAAACTGGACTACATAGTTATGGTTTTTGGTTACTGCCTTTGTCCTAGTTGCCATCATTGACATATTAAGTTTTAAGTCAATATCTTCAATATTTTTAGACAAAAAGTTGGGACTGATGGAAGGACACTGATTATTACCAGCTTTATCAGTATGGATGCCCATCTTGATCATTGTGAATAACTATGTTGGATTTCAAGTATCTTCCATAGTCTTTCAATCACAAATTGACATATTTTCAGAAAAGGGGAATAACTCTTAAAAAAGTCAAGCTAATAAAATCTTTATTACCTTTTACAGAGGTATTACTATGTAAACTGTTAGCAATTATGGGATGTTCAAGCAAGGAAACAAGATTTAATGGATACAACTTATGTGCAAGTTAAAATTTAAATAAAAAACATATTATAAATAAAACTGCAAATTACCAATTGTAGCTGTTCTTTGACTTTTTTCTGCAGCAGGATGTCTTGATCATACTGTTGTATCTATTTGATTCACATTTCATAGAGAAGAGAGAACATGCATCTGTTGCCAGGTGTAAACAGTTCACCAATCATTTTATGATAACATTTCCAAGCCTCAGAACAACAAACTGCAATCAGAAAATGAAATAAATATTGAAAATGTATTATTATCAGTTTAATTTTAAATTAAAGAACCCCCCCATAAGTTTGCACTTGAAATACCTAATTCTCCTATCAACATAATAGGCCAAACCAGATATTATTATCAAATTCATTGTGTGACATTCTACAAAGGTGCTCTTTGTTTACGGGAATAGACCTTAAGGGGGGTGGCTGCATATAACAAATTGAAAACCAGTACAATATATTTACTATTACTTTTGCTGCCCAGAGTTCATGCACAAATCTCACCTAAATTCAAGGACTTTTCAAGGTAAAATGTGAATTTTCAAGGCCATTTCAAAACATTTACAAAGCAAAATTATAGAATTTTTTTTGTGCAGGATAAACTAGAACCATCACTGTCGTGATCAGGGCCCTGTTGTTATTATTGTCAATAAGTATTGCAAGTTTCATTTGAATATCTTGAAAAGTTTTTGAACTATGGCCAATGTAAAGTTTGAAGTCGAAAAAAGGGGCACAAGCCAAAAATTATTAAAGCTAGAGTTGTTGCCCTTTGCTACACATGTGCGTATTGTCATTGTCAATATGTATAGCAAGTTTCATTTTGTAATTTTACAAAGGGCCATAATTCTTACAATATTGTAGCTGGAGTAACATAACTTGGCATACAATAGTGTATTGTTGCTGTGACCTTATGTTTAAAGTTTGAAGTCGTTACCTTTAACGGTTTGCAAGTAATTAAGAAAAACATGAAAAATGTGGACGGCAACGGACAGACAGACAGACGGACAGGGTGATTACTATAGGGCACCTGAAAAAAATTTGCAGGGCCCTAATAAGAAATTTATGGTCATCACGACTACTGCTAACACTCCAACTATGCAGTAACATCACTTTTTAATAGGTAAGACAAAGAGTGTTTCTTCATCATATTTTATGCAGATAATGTGTTATTTTCACAACATTCTTATTCATACACAATTCATGTATATATCCAAGGCTGTGTGACTAAATTCAAGGACTTCCAATTAAATTTAAATTTTCGCAATTTTTTAGTTTTTTGTTCAAGGTTGAACTTGAATGGAATGGTAACAATGCGTAATTATATGTCTTTGATTGAGTATTCAAGAATCATGAACATGTACTGCATTGCTAGTCAAAACTTAGCAATAATCATTGCAATAGTTAAACAATAGTAATTTGCAATAAAGCAATAGTATCACAAAAGCAAAAAGTATACCATAGTCAAAATTGACCCCAATAGTCAACACTTCTGGCTCTAAAGTATGTCATAAAATAACACAGCATAATTATAGCACCATCCTGTATATACTGAGCCACAAGTTTGGGTCAGTTAAACAACATTTTCAACATATCTTACCTTTATCTTTCTCTTTTTGTTATGAATGTTCCTCTGAATGATTAGTTGGAGGATATCACTTCATTACAAATCTAGGGAGCAGCCAAGTGGTGTTGCCAAGTGATCTTGTCTGTTGACATACAGTCTATAAGTTAAACCATGACCCATGACTCCTCACACCTGTAAACATTATATACATGTTTAAGTATTACAAACAACAGAACTCATTCAACATTAATAAATGCTTTATTTTGAAGTTTCACGTCAATTCCACGACCAAGAGCTGTATACATAGTTGGCCTAAATTCTTATTGTATTGTATTTGCAGTGTAATTCCAGTTGTAAGTTTGGGAAAATATCGGTGGTGTTACCTTAACATTGTCCCGGCAAAGTGAGTTTGTTCCCAAACAAATAATTGTCCCTCAGCGGCTTTCCACCGCCATGTGCCCTAGCTCTAGGGACAGGGTAGTCGAACCTCGACTCGATATCATAGACTGTGAAACTTTAAATTTAAAAGGAGCTCCTAGAAGACAGCACACTAGGGCGAGGCGGCATTGGTTACGATTGACTAACTTCACTAAGTGTATAATCATAATGGACAATACAGTAAATCGAATAATCATGAATGATATGAATTAAGTTCAATTAATGCTCATCTTTTGGATTAATTTCATTAAATATGCAACATATTTTGTGCGTAAAATTATCATGATTAATAATGCACCAGTCAGTTGTATTCACGGCGCTCCACCGCCAGGGATCGTCCAGGATTTTTACTTTTGAATTGTCAGAACACTGGCCCTTCCACCGCCTTGCGGGGGACGGCTGATGGTCAAATCTCTGGTATTTCCCCAGCCCCTGACAACTAAATAATACCCCCGGGGTACTTATCTTTGAATAAAAAACATCATAAAATTTCCCAGGCTGGGCGGTGAAAGCTGGAAGGTAAAAACATGGCTGATTGCCTGCCTATCCACCGCCTATCCCCGGGGGTTGGGTGCCGTGGGAGCAACTGACTAGTGCATAAATTCTTGCAATAATATTGCCAAAATTTTGGGAAAAAAAACAATAGAAATTACAATAATTACTTGTTTGTGGTCGTCTTACGCATGCCACCGGTGGAATCGAAACTGTCTAATTTTGTTCCGCTTTCGAGACATCTATATTCTTTCGAATAACATTCTTACAGCACCAGATTGTAACAAATTGTCATAATTACGCGCAAAAAAGGTTGAAATTTGTCGTGTGTTTGTTGTATAACGCAAACCGGCAATGTGCTACGGGAGGTAACTCTGTGGCTGTCGTAAACTTTAAATCACGAAAAGTCGAATAAAAAGCGAAAAGAATACTGTCATATACGACGAATGCATTGTTTGAAATTAATTTAACTTCGTCGAGTGTGAAAGATGCGATCTTTGAATGTGCGTATTTTATGCAAAATCTGAACGATTTCCGGCGAAATTGGCCAGGAGTCCCGTGCCTTAATATATAATTTGCAATTTTGCAACAGTAGATATATATTTTGACATCATACCAACACACAAAGCGCGATACTATGAAAAATAAGACATTATAAAGAGCAAAACGATGTGAGAAATTCGGACATAGAAAGCAGCTCTCCACTTAACAAGTCGACCGAGCACTGAAAACATAACACATAACACTACTACACGACACAACGCCAACACAACCAAACGAGAAAATTAAACGCCCAAGCCACACAAATATAGCTAATTGGACCACACAAAAACTGACAAAAAAGGTATGAGAAAATCCGACAGGGAAGGTAGCACTCAACCCAACCAGCCGAGCACAGAAATCAGAAACACCACGACCTAACTACCCTGAGCAGTGCCAAACTTGCCAAGACTTGCCAAAACGACGATCACAAGTGTTCCAACGAGGCGTTACTATGACTAGACACGATTACTGATCCTGGATGACCCCAAATACCCATCTTTTCATCACGGCTAATGTAGGCATTTAGAATACTAAGTGGCTAATAAATCAGTTATGTTAGCAAACCAGACTGATATAATGGACTCATATAATGAAATACAAACATAATTCCATTAAAAAACTTCAAATCACAATAGTACTACTGTTTGCACTGATCTGTTTCTGATACTCTATGATAAAAACTATGGTTCTATATCATCATGCAATGAACTTGAAATCTGAGAGAGTCATAAATTTACCTTTCAATCAGACAAATGAAATAGAAAATAGAATGACAAACCTATTGTGGCGGAGGAACAAAACAATCTGGAAATACGAGGATAATTTTAATTCATCGTATTGTTGCTTAAATGTCCTCATTATTTTAACATGCCTACACTTATGGTTTAATTGACGATGTCAAAAACGTTTTTAAGTGATCGTTTTATTTAATTATTACAGTACATGATTGTTTTAGATATTTACTCTACATAAAAAAGATACGAGGAAATTTGACAGGGAAGGTAGCACTCAACTCAACCAGTCAAGCACAGAAAACAGTAACAATACAACATAACACAGCTACACAAAGCAATACCCACACATAAATCGGCGAAATAATTAAAAGCCCCGTTGTAAAAGAGCGCGATGACATATTTCACAAGGAAATAGCAAAACAAAATACCAACATAGCATAGTCATAAATTATGTATTATTTATGTTATACTGACAATCGACACGACCTTATTAACAGAACAAAACACCGCTTCAACTTGTACAATGCAAACGATCGTCAATCATAGTAAATATTTTAAACACTATGTATCTAATTAATAATATTCTAAAAATTCGTATAGAAGCATATCAAATTTAATGTAGAATAAATAAAACATTATACATTGATAATACGCATAGACAAAGCAAACCAAACCATTATGAGACAGCATACTAAATTAGCGTTTCATTCGGTCTCTTGGGATCACCGCTATTTTATAATGTATTTGTAAAATTGGATATTCCTGCATTTTGTGCCGGGACTTGGTTTTTTTATTATTCGTGTTGTGTGTGTGCATTGCTCCGTGTAGTTATGTTGTTATGTTGTAATGCTATAGCAATATAACATTTGTTGTAAAGAGTATAACTGCTGAGATTGATCTAATTAAAGAAAGATATAATGAAAGGATCAGAATAATAACGACATTTATCAAAGCATTTACGGTAATCGTAAACTTACGTTCAAAATTGAATCCTTTATAATTATGTAACTGCTTCAAATTCTGGTAAAGCGATTGGTGAAATCATCAGCTAATTATTTCAGTTAATGATTTTAAACAATATATTTCCCTCATTTGCAGATGTAAACGCATTATAAGGATTTTAGATTTTAGCGTTAGTTTAAAATGGTCGTAAGTCCTTTGATAAAACAGTGCCCAGGAACGGTCATTAACATTAACATCAGCCACCATAATAACATGGTCATCAAATATGTATGTAGTTATAGAGATCGACACGGCCTGTTTAACCGAACAAAACTCCTACATTTGTACACTGACACACTCATAAATGATTTCAAATATTTTAAATACCATTATCGAACAATTCCTACGGCAGCACGTGTAAATAAAACATGATTACTGAGAATACGCAAAAAAAAGAGCATAAAAACGGAAACATCATATCTCTAAAAATTGGTTCGCATTATTTTCCATGCTCGTCAATAATTTATCACCTCATGTTTATTTACAATATAATTGTATTATATAATTGTATAATTTGATTGTTTTAACAATTTGCACCTGATTCTCAATGATTTTAGAGACTAACATGTACACATACCCGATCTCCGAAGCATCTCAAGTAGGAAACTGAACTCAAAGTGAGATTTTGCTATAATTCAATTCAGAATTATAGATAAATCTGAAGTTCCAGTTTTTTAAATGATGGTTTAATATACCCAGTATATTATTTCTGTATAGTGATACCAATTTCCAGTCAGGTCTTGCATTTGAATTAACATTAAGACACATGCCGATATTTGAGATGAGATCTTGCTCAAATTGAGTAGCTTCTGGAGATCGGGGCCAGGTAACTCATTAATAACTAAAATTTAAAAAATAATGTTCTGTAAAATTTATATTTGCCTCGTGAATTTTTTTTTTACCTATTAACACTGTTTTACTCGTTTTACTCTTATAAAATTTAATGATAGGTAGATTATTGGTAGGCATGCTATTAGCTGTAATATTTCTATTTCAAGTGGGCTCGGATTTGACTCAAAGGTGCGGAGGTAAGATTTTGCGCTTGGCGTCATGACCAACAGAGGAGTTGATACCAAAACATTACGCAATCTGGTCATTGCTCTCTATAAAGGTACACAACATATCTGACCCGATTTCCAAAAGCAACTCAGTCTTAGCAATACCTCATTTCAAATATTGACGTATGTTTTTATGTGAATTTTAATGCGAGGCTTGACTGGAAATTTGCAGCAATATACATCAGTTACATTCGGAGTATATACCAGCATCCTTTCCAACGCTGTAACTTCAGATTTATCAATAATTCGGACTCTGGTTTCAATAAAATTCCAATTTGAGTCGAGATTTCTACTTGAGATGCTTCGCGAGATCGAGGCCAGAAATGACGAATTCGCGAACTTTGTATTCCTACACATTGTTCACGGCCTATCAATTAAATTGTTTTCAGCACCTAAGCAAACAATATAATCAAACATAAAATCTAGATACCACTAATTTATGAACTGATATTTTCTGATATTATTGTGAATGGTATTGATGCTCGTTTTACATTACTTGATAAGCATCATTTTATTGTTCTTGAAATGTGAGTCAAACCTCTACATTTCACGTAGATAAATGAAACACACCATGTAATGACCAATTGATTGTCATAAATAGACTAAACAATATGATCAATTTGGGTTCGCCGTTCTGTTGTTATCCCCCCATTACTGGGACAAATATTGATTAGATTAGTTAATTCATAAAAAGTTTGTATCTATAAATATATTTATAAAAGAATACAATTTAGAAGAACAAAACGTTTGTAACTCTAGTGAATTAACATAATGTCAACATACTGAAATGAAAAGCTAAAGGAAATGATACACATTTAATTAGGAGAATGAATGTACGGTCATATTAATATTGGTCTGCTAGTATTCTATCACAAAATCATTGTTATGTTTTTAAAGCAGCGGTTCTTAAAATGAACAACTAATAATATACACTGTGTATAGTTACATGTATTTCTTAGTTTACACTTTAAGGTATGGATTTTGCCCCAGTATGCAAACAAAGATTCCCATTAAGAGCATTATTCCATTGGCATGTCCAATTGCATTTATCTTCTTCCGACGCATATTTCCTCGTAGATATAATGTGCATTTCTAAGGCCCTAGTCAAATATACCATGAACAAACGATGAGTACACGTTAAAAAATGAATTTTGGTATAGTAACGGAAACAGAAAAAATATGTTTGTGCAGTTGGGGATCTACAACAACAGCAGTACAAAATAACATAGTCATTATATAGTGTACTTTATACGAATGCAGTATTTACAATCAGTCCGATGGAGTCAGCAATTGTAATCTCAGGAGCATGGTGTGTTCAATTACATGTACATGACGTTGATCAAGTTTTCGATTTCGTCATATCATTTTTAGATTAAAATAAAATATTGCATTGACCATCTAAACATGTTTGAAAAGAACAACATACATACCAGGCACACGTAATATTACAAATATAGTGTTCCCAGAAATTATTGAGAATTTTTCAGGTGTTTCCTTAATGGTGTAAATATTTTATTTGAAAAAACAAGCAACTATTCAGTTGTATAAGTTTAATGTATGCAAGTCAATTGTATGAATAGCCGACGATTTTAGTTCTTACAATGCAATGGTTGTCATGGCAACTGGAATTTTAAGACACACGTCGTAAAATTTGCATACAATGACTAATTCAGACCTTTTATTTAATGTGCAAGTATTTAGAGACAGTTCATAATTGACACTGGAAGTAATTTGTTGACAAAAAATGCAAATGCAACGAGAATGTGCATTTCTAAACTAACTAGAGCTGCAAATTTTACCTGGGGTGCAGCAAATTACTGCCATCCAATATGGGGGTTGCGAATGAAAATTCACTAAGGAAAGTTTTAAAATGCATTGTTGGACACTGTTTTGTTGTTGTTTTTATTCTCCTTAGGTTAATTCATAATAATCAAAAGGTTGAATTGTAAGGAACTCCATAAGGTGGCTTTAGTATGGCAATAATCAAGATATGTACTCAAATTAGGTATATTTTGGTATATTTTCTCACAAAATATCGTTTTTTGGCAACTAAATTGTTGTAAAAAGATTTTCCAATTTTTCATGTCTTTTTATCAGACAAAAAAGTGTTAAAACCTTATCAATGATATGTTCAGATATGTAACAAAGTATTTTGGATTTAATATCGCTTAGTTTTGCGCAAATAATAATGACTTTTACATCCCTACCCCCTTTCTTAATTTTTAGGCAACTTCTTCGACGACCCGAACAGGAACCTTTATGACCTTTCACACAAAAATATTTCAAACATAACTCATTAATATTATGTTTTACAAATCGGCTAAGGTCAGATATATCAAATAATGTACAAATTAACCCCCTCCCCAATTCAATTGTCTGCAATAGTGCTACGTTTGATTCTCAATAATTTCTGGGAACATTGTACATGTACGCAATAAGTAGTTGCATAAGGAATAGACAACAAAGAACCAACAGAAGTATAAATACAACGTTTTAAAATAGTTTTTATTCCGCCATATGCCTAATCGTACATTGTTGGCGCAGTACATACAGCAATTGATTTTCTTTTATTGATACGAATCTATAATGACGAAATAATAGTCATCATAATTATTATGATATTGATACATGTAGCACCGACATATGTTGGTTTGGATGTAACAAAACCATCTGACAAAGACCATGGCAGATATTATTATTGACAACTGTAAAGTGATATTTCAAATTATCTTGTCGACCTCGAGAACGCAAATAATCAAAGTGTATTTACTAGGAAAACTTGCAATTTTAATACTAGATTTTAGCATTTATCTGTCATATACACCAGGGTGGCATTGATTATCTTCCCTTTCACATGATAACATGTTACATTTGAGAATTAAGAATTTAATTGAAGTACAAGGGTATAATAAACACGATTGTTTATTTGAAAGTATGACAAAACATGCATTCACTTAATAACTGTTACTGGTAATACAATGCAATGTGAAACACTGCCTCAGGTTTTGAATTAAAATGCTTTGGGGGGACTATCAGAAAACGTTCAAACTACAATGCACTTAATTCAATAACTGACATTTCCTACGCCCGTTTGCATTACACAAGTTCTAGTATTCAGTTTAGAATAGCACATTCATTAACATTCTACTTTTAACAATTATATTGCTTTACTTTAGAAGCTCAAAAGTATTTATTATTTGATTATTTGAACTACAAAGCTATGATTAAGGTTTCTGTAGCGAGCTTTAATATGAATAGTGTATACGTATACATTTTGAAGCATATCAGTCCGTGTATTTGTGAATGATTACTATATATTTGCAACGAGGGTGCTGTCATGCTTAGATCAATTCATTTTTGGAATAATTGTAGTATACAACAATGCTATTTTTATACTATTCAACTCTATCTTACACTATTCAACCGATTTCATTAAGACGCTTAAAAGGCTCGTTTTTGCATATGTATAGAGTAATTTGCAGACAGTTTTTTTCTTTTTTTTCTCAAAATATCGATTTCGTACGTACGACCTTGTCATTCTATGCCAGCAATATGTGTGGCACTTACAGTGTTCCCAGGAATTATTGAGAATCAAACTTATTTTAAATAATTGTACATATCTGAATGGGTAAATATGTTTAATATGTATCTTATTTAATAGATCTAACCTTAGCCTGTTTGTAAACACACACTTAGTTAATTATGTTTGAAATATTTTTGTGTGAAAGGTCACAGTTTGGTCGTCGAAAAAATAGGGGGGAAGGTTGTAAAAGGCAGTATTGTTTGCGCCAACTCAAGGGATATTAAATCTTAAATACTTTCTTACATTTCTAAACATGTTATTTATAAGGTTTTAACACTTTTTAATTGATTCAAAAACCCGAACGATTGGGAAAATGTGAATGAATGCTTAAAAATGACATTTTGTGAAAAAAAATACCAATAATACATGTATACCTATTTTGGGGTCATAACGAGACTATTGCCTTACTAGGGACAACTTTTGAAGTTCCTTACAATTAAATCAATTATTTATAACATGCATGACTTTACCTATGGAGAATAAAAACAACTAATTTACAGTGCCAAATAATGCATTTTAAAACTTGCTTCAGTGAATGTTCAAACGCAGGCCCCATATTGGGTGGCAGTAATTTGCTGCACCTCAGGTACAATTTGCAGCTCCAGTTAGTTTAGAACCTAGATATTATCGTTGTATTTGCATTTTCTGTCAGTAATTTGTTTCAAGTTAAATAAAGGGTCTAAATTAGTCATTGTATGTAAAACTAGTGAATTTTACGACTTGTGTGTTAACATTCCTGTTGTCATGACAACCAATGATTTCCTGAACCAAATCCATTGGCAATTCATACAACGAACATTGCATACCTAAATTATAAAAATGAACGGTTGTTTGTTGGGGTTTTTTTTCAAATAAGATATTAACACCATTTTGAAAACACCTTAAACTTCTTAATAAATGTTTGGAACACTAAACATGCACCTAGCACAACCTTGATATTGCCGATATCTGGAATGACGAGTTCACGAACATTGTATTCGCTATTACAGTACAGGGGCTTTATTCACTAGCGTTTTTAATCTAAACCCCAGACTTAGACTATACATTATCAAATGATATATTCGCTCTAATGTATAGATGTACCGAAATCAATATAAATATGTATACATGTTCATAGGACAACAACAAATAATCGGATAAAATATCACATTGTTAAATCTAATTGCAAAGAAATGACACTGATTATACATTTTGGCAGTCTAAGTCTGTGTTTCAGTGTGACAACGTTGGTGAATAAGGCCCAGTACTACATTGTACATGTTGTTTTCAGCATAGCTGACTGATACATATCAAAACCTAAACACACAATGTAATCAAATTCAGATCGAGATATCACTGATGTATGAACTGATATTTTCTGATATTATGGTGAATGGTACAGATGATCGTTTTACATAATCATCTATTGTTCTTGAAATCTGAGTCAAAGCTCTACTTTTCATTGATAGATAAATGAATGAAAAACACAATGTAATGACAAATTGATTGTCATTAAGAGACTCAACTCTATGGTCAAACGGGGTTCACAGTGCTGTTGTTCTCCGTCATTACTGGAACAAACATAGGATTGGTAAATTCATAAAACCTTTATTTCTCTGCTGAATGTACATAATATCAGCAGTCGTAAGAGCAATATGAAATGATACATTTAAAAAATGGGAAACTTTTTTATCGTTTCACGATAGCCGAATTGTTTTTATTTATGTAAGATTCATTTATTTATTTAATCATTTATTCATTTTTTTATTTTTTATTTATTTATTTATTATAGTCCTTTCATGTAGATTACACGTTCAAAAGTGCTGTACAATTACGATTTAGACATGGTTGAAACAATATGTGATGGGAAAAAACATGTTAGTCGAAACAACATGGGTAAATTGTATACTCAGTCCGATGTATGTAACAATTGCATCCTAGGAGCTTGTGTTTTCCATTATAAGAAGTAGATAAAGTTTTGAAATTCAGTATTAACCTTCTCAGTTTAGAAAGAACAAGCTACATATAAATATTGCAGAATGTATTATACACACTTAGTATTTGCATTTGAAATAGAAAGACAATCAACAAAAAGATTTATACAACGTTTTAAAATAGTTTTTATGCCACCATAGGCCTAATTAAACAAACATAGAATAATTGATTGGCTTTGTTAATAATAATCTATTATGACAAAACAAAATCAAAATATTATATGGATACATCAAGCAAAAACATATGTTCGTTTGGATGTTTTTGTTGAGTCTTTTATCCCATTATAGGACAAAGAGCATTGTAGATATGACTACTGACAACTGCAAAATTATATTTCTTATCATCGTGTCGATCTGGAGAACGCAAATAATCAAAGTGAATTTACATGAAAAACTAGAAACGATTTAATACTAGATTTCAGCATTTATCTGTTATATACACCAGCGTGTCATTAATTATTTACCCTTCCACATGATTACATGTTACATTAGAGAATTAAGAATTTAATTGAAGAACAGGGGTAACATTAACACGATGGTTTATTTGAAATTATGGCTATACATGCATTCACTTAGTTACTGTTACTGGTAATACAATGCATTGTGAACCATCATCTCAAGTTTCGAATTACAATGCTTTGGGGAACTTTCAGGAAACGTTCAAACTACAATGCACTTAATTCAATGTCTTACATTTCCTATGCCGTTTGCATTACAGATGTTCTGGTATTCAGTTAAGAATAACACATTCGTTTACATTCTACTTTTAACAATTAATTTGCATTAGTTTAGAAGCTCAAAAGTATTTATTAGTTGATTATTTGAACGTCAAAGCTATGATTAAGGTTTCTGTAGCGAGCTCCAATATGTATATTGTATAGGTTTACATTCTGAAGCATATCAGTCTGTGTTTTTGTGAACGATTACTATATATTTGCAACGAGGGTGCTGTCATGCTTCGATCAATTCGTTTTGGGAATTATTGTAGTATACAATAATGCTATTTTTATACTATCCAACGCTATCTTACACTATCCAACCGATTTCATTTAGACGCTTAAAAGGCTTGTTTTTGCATATGTAAAGATTAATTTGCAGACAGTTTTTTCTTTTTTTTTTCAAAATATTGATTTTGTACGTACGGCCTTCTCATTCGAAGCCAGCCATATGTGTGTGGCACTTACAGTGCTCCCAGAAATTATTGAGAATCAAACTTTGCATAATTGTACATATCTGAATGGGTAAAATATGTTTAATATGTATCATATTTAATAGATCTAACCTTAGCCTATTTGTAAAATATAAAATTAGTAAGGTATGTTTGAAATATTTTTGTGTGAAAGGTCACAGTTTGGTCGTCGAAAAAACAAGGGGAATGATTGTAAAAGGCATTATTGTTTGCGCAAACTCAAGGGATATTAAAATCAAAATACTTTGTTACATATCTTAACATGTTATTAATAAGGTTTTAACCCTTTTCAGTTGATTCAAAAACCCGAACGATTTGGAAAATGTTCTTGCATGTCTAAAAACGACATTTTGTGAAAAACATTACCAATAATATACCTATTTTCGGGTCATATCGAGACTATTGCCACACTAGGGCCAACTTATGAAGTTCCTTACAATTTAATCCATTGTTTATAACATGCAATAATTTATCTATGTAGAATAAAAACAACTAACGTGCAGTGCCAAATAATGCATTTTCAAACTTACTTTAGTGAATTTTCACACGCAACCCCCATTTTGGGTGGCAGTAATTTGCTGCACCTCAGGTACAATTTGCAGCTCCTGTTAGTTAAGAACATAGATATTATCGTTGTATTTGCATTTTTGTCAATAATTTGTTTCAAGTTAAATAAAGGGTCTAAATTAGACATTGTATGTAAAACTTGTGAATTTTACGACTTTTGTGTTAAAACTCCTGTTGTCATGGCAACCATTGCATTTCCTAAACTAAAACCATTGGCAATTCATACAACGAACATTGCATACCTTAATTACATGTTGTATAAAAATGAACGGTTGTTTGTTGGGGTTTTTTTTTCAAATAAAATATTTACACCATTTTGAAAACACCTTAACATTCTTAATAAATTCTTGGAACACTATACATGGACCTAGCACAACCTTGGTATTCCTTTATCTGGAATGACGAGTTCACGAACATTGTATTCGCTATTTCAGTACAGGGGCCTTATTCACTAGCGTTGTTAATCTAAACCCCAGACTTAGACAATACATTATCAAATGTTCTATTCGCTCTAATGTCATTATAGATGTACCGAAATCAATATAAATATGTATACATGTTCATAGGACAACAACAAATAATCGGATAAAATATCACATTGTTAAATCTAATTGCAAAGAAATGACACTGATTATACATTTTGGCAGTCTAAGTCTGTGTTTCAGTGTGACAACGTTGGTGAATAAGGCCCAGTACTACATTGTACATGTTGTTTTCAGCACAGCTGACTGATACATATCAAAACCTAAACAAACAACATAATCAAGTTCAGATCTAGATATCACTAATGTATGAACTGATATTTTCTGATATTATGGAGAATGGTACAGATGATCGTGTTACATAATCATCTATTGTTCTTGAAATCTGAGTCAAAACTCTTCTTTTCACTGATAGATAGGTAAATGAATGAAAAACACAATCTAATGACAAATTGATTGTCATTAAGAGACTTAACTCTATGGTCAAACGGGGTTCACAGTGCTGTTGTTCTCCGTCATTACTGGAACAAAAATTTATACGATTGGTAAATTCATAAAACCTTTATTTCTCTGCTGAATGTACATAGTATCAGCAGTCGTAGGAGCAAATTGAAATGATACATTTAAAAAATGGGGAACTATTTTATCGTCCGTCCGTCCGTCCGTCCGTCCGTCCGTACACACCCACTGGTAGTTGTGGGGTGTGGAACAATAGGCTATATTTAGATTCTATTCATTCCGTTGCTTACGGGGTGCAAAATGTTGCTTATGGGGTTTTACAAACAAAAGGATGAACAAAAGAAAACCCCACAATGTCAAGTCAGTGAGAACGTCCGTCCGTCCGTCCGTCCGTCCGTCCGTCCGTCCGTCCGTCCGTTCGTTCGTTCGTTCGTTCGTTCGTTCGTTCGTTCGTTCGTTCGTTCGTTCGTTCGTTCGTTCGTTCGTTTATTTACTATGTATTTATTTATATAGTGCCCTAGTGTGGCAAAGAGCATGAATTGCTACGCATATGAGATAAATGGACTGGTTCATTCCCATATTGACTTCTGCAATGCCTTATTCACTGAAATTCCAGCCTATCAGATGAAAAAATTACAGCGAGTCCAAAATCATGCCGCAAGAGTTGTCATGAATGTTTCTTATGACAAATCCAGTGCAGATCTACTGACAGAATTACACTGGCTTCCAGTTAAGGCCAGGGTAATGTTCAAAGTTCTGGTAATCTTATTCCGTGTCATCATGGGTACAGCTCCATCGTATCTAAAGACATTGTTTGATCCTATTCGGCAAGGGTACAGACTACGATCACAAAATGACACTAACTTTCACATCCCTAGACGGCGAACAAAATTAGCAGACAGATCTATAGCCGTCACTGGTCCAAAATGGTGGAACGATCTACCAAACTATCTCAAAGACATCAAAAGTGAAACTAGGTTCACAGCACATTTGAAAACTTATTTGTTTAGGAAGTTTCATCGGCAATGAGTGTGCTCTTTATCATATGACTAAATCTAGTTTCTAGAATCCAGGTTTTAAACTGAATGTTTTAAGTGAATGTATATTAGTGTAAAGCGCAATAGAATATGATTTCATAATTTTTGCGCTATACAAATGACATGTATTTGTATTTGTATTTGTAAATGTAATTAAAATGGAAGTTAGAGTAAGAAGTACTATTATTTCTGGAGCACCTTTTGCACATAACCATATATCTTATAAATAAAGACCAAGTCACACATTGGAATAAAACCAATCTTACATCTTCGGTTTTCTAGATCCGTATCACGCATGCATGATGTGTTATTTGTCGAATACATGTATATGCAACACAAACACATGATTCACAATCGTTTAAGGTTTTAATTTCATTATTCAGCCCAAAACGAACATATGATTATTATGATTACATAAAGTGCAAAACATAATTTTTTCGTCGATTATGATATTGGATGGAAAGTGTTAGAATATCATTACAATTGTTGTATTATGATTATACTCGAGTTACCATAGAGTTATTCCCAAAATGAATCAACAGAAAGAATGGCAGCAGTCTTATTGCAAAAAGTGATCGTTGACATACACACATACTGCCTAATAGTATCTGATAAATTGTATATCATTCGTAACATTCAACTCCAAAGAATAAACTTATGGTTTTTATGAAAAAGGTTATGCTTCAAAACATGTACAAAATGTAAACAAAAATTAATTGGGCTCGCTGCAAATACCTTAAGCATATGCATGAACGTCTAAACTAATGCAATATAATTGTTAAAAGTAGAATGTAAATGAATGTGCTATTCTAAACTGAATACCAGAACATGTGTAATGCAAACGGGTATAGGAAATGTCAGACATTGAATTGAGTTCATTGTAGTTTGAACGTTTCCTGATAGTTCCCCAAAGCATTTTAATTCAAAACCTGAGGTGCTGTTTCACATTGCATGTATTACAAGTAACAGTAACTAAGTGAATGCATGTATAGCCATAATTTCAGATAAACAGTCGTGTTCAATATACCCCTGTACTTCAATTACAATCCTAATTCTATAATGTAACATGCAATCACGTGGAAGGGTAGATAATAAATGACACGATGATGTATGTGACATATAAATCTAGTATTGAACCATTTCTAGTTTTTCTAGTAAATGCACTTTGATTATTTGCGTTCTCGAGATTAGCACGATGATTTGAAATATAATTTTACCGATGTCAATAGTAATATTTGCAATGTTCTTTTGGGTAAGCGACTCGACAAAAATCCAACAAACATATGTTTGTTCTACATGTATCAATATCATAGCCTATTATCTTGAAAATCGGAAGTTGTCATGTTGAGCAAATGGAAGTGGAAAACGCTTGTTTTACCACAGGTAAACAGTTATTTTCGAGACAGTTTTTTCTTGTTTCTCGAAATATCGATTTTGTACATGTTGTACTTACAACAACAAAATTTAAGTTACCAATTTTCTAGGGCTCTTTTCAGCTGTTAGGCCGCTCAAGCACCCTTTGACATTTCAACTTCCCCTGGTCATTGGGCTACATATTGAAACCTACACTCGTGTCTCCCTGGGGAGACTATTTCTCTCCTGTGGTGTGGCAGCCAACATCGATCTGCGGCGCCCAGGAATAGACACTGCCCTCACAGGTACCATTTTACACCATGGTGGAGTGGAGCTGTGGGTCTTGCTCAGAGAAATTAACCAGTGGTCCAGAGGAGAATCGAACCCGGGACGTCTCGATCCCGAAGCGCGCACCCTACCTCTAGGCGAACGCTCCCCACTTATGACCATATGCGAAGACAGCGATTTCGTACCATGCTATTTTGTACTGCTGCTGTTGCGGAGCCACAACTGCATATGCATCTTTTTCTGTTTTATTAGTATGCCTTAATACATTTTCAATGTTGACTAGGACATTATACATTCACCCCGATACCGAGGACATATACGGCGGAATGATGCACACATTAGATGCTTTGTTCGAATGTTGGTGCGAAATCCATACAATCTTGTATTCTAAGAGAGAATTATATATATTTAAATGAATATAATTTATGAGGAAATTAGACAGGGAAGGCAGCACTCAACTTAATCAACCGAGCACAAAAACAGTAACAACACAACTTAACAAAACTAGCAATGCCCACACATAACCCAACGAAATAAATAAAGCCCCAAGTCCCCGTTGTAAGCGAGCAAGATGACCTAGTTTCACAAGAAAATAACATGTAATGTGTTTATGTTTGCTGTGCACAACTGGTTAGGTTAAGTGATGCTTTCCGTATCTGTCTTTCTATCATATACTGGTATGTGCTTATTTAAATATGAAACAGTAACTACATGTATAGTGATGCAATTACAAATATTACAAATATACAATAATACAGATAATAATTGCCGAACAGCAAAGCAGTATTCAACGAAACATAACAATACGGAGCACGAATAGAACTAAACACAAACAAGTCTAGATTTTCAAACAGTCTGAAGAACTCCCTGGTCCTGTAAATGCTTTGATTAAATGTTTTGTGTTTAAAGTGATATCGGAAATACCATACGGAACACTGAAAATCTTTTTTATTCACATTTGAAGTTGTCATTGTTAAAGTGGTAGTGAAGTCTTACTCTATGTATGTGTTGTTGAATTAATATCTCTTCAAACAACAGCCGTTATGATCGTAATTGTGGTAAGTAGTTGATGTCAATATACGTCATCACACTTTGTTAATGATAACCAATTATGGAAGTAAATTTGTAAAGGCCATTACATGATCATAAAGTACTGATTCTATAAATCAATGGATGCATTGAATACAGTGTTAAACAAATTTACTTCAGGCTGTGTTAAATGTTTGAAGTCGTATTATGTTTCTGCTCGTTATTATATTAATTAATTAAATTGTTTAAATATAAATTTAAATTGTTTAAATATAAATTGGTTTGAGAGAATGGGTGTGTCACTATATTGCGTACGAACGTTATTTGGTAAAAAATCATGATGTACGTGGTCACAATTAAAGTATGTATTACAATACTTGAAATCAAGTCATCGTAGAAGGCGTATCACCTCAATTACTGTATGTCAGGACATCTGATTGATTCAGAACAAGACTAACAAATCCATAACGTGAAGTTATGATAACGTGAATTTCTAAACATGTACTTTGATTATTGGCGTTCTCGAGATCGACACGATGATTAGAAATATCATTTTGCAGTTGTCAATAGTCATTTCTACAATGCTGTTTTGTTCTATAATGGGATAAAAGACTCAACAAAAACATCCAAACGAACATATGTTAGTGCTTCATGTATAATTATAATACGTTGACTGTTATTTTGTCATAATAGGGTATTTTTAACAGCTAATGTAAAATTGTTGTAAATGAAATCCGACTTAAAATAAAGATAATATTGTTTATTGTATTGTATTGTTTTATGTTGCATATATTCGGCATATAATACATTACATAGTTACACGATATATGGATATGAATAAATAATGAATATTATGATAGCAGCAAAATGCCCGATTTTCTACAAAATGAATATATGTGTGTGCCAGAAATTGTTGAGAATTAAACTTTCCATAATTGAACACATATTAATATTTAGAAAATACTTAGTATGTTTAATATGTACATCATTTTTTATTTCGCTGATTTGTAAAACATACAATAAGTAAGTTATGTTTGAACTATTTTTGTGTGAAAGATCATAAAGGTCCCCAGTTTGGTCGACAAAATAAATGCCATAAATGAAGTCAGGGGGGGGGGGCTTTGTAAAAGGCTTTATTGTTTGCGCAAACCCAAGATATATTAAATAAACATACTTTGTTACATATCTGAACATGTTATTAATATTATTCTTAACACTGTTTACTTAATTCAAAATACCTGTAGATTTGGAAAATAGTATTCTAGGCCTAAAAACGACATTTAGTAAGAACAAATATCAAACATATACCTATTTTTGGGTCATATCGAGATTATTACCACACTAGGGCCAAACGAAGATGAAGTTCCTAACAATTAATCAATTGTTTATTATGAAGTTACATATGAAAAATAACAACAACTAAAGAACAATGCCAAATAATGCATTTTAAAATTTCCTCAGTGAATTTTCAAACGCAACCCCCATATTGGGTGGCAGTAATTTGCTGCACCTCAGGTACAATTTGCAGCTCCCGCTAGTATAGAACATTTTCGTTGTATTGGCATTTTTTGTTCAATAAATTGCGTCAAGTGTCAATTATGAACCAACTCTAAATAGCTTCAAGTTAAATAAAGGGTCTAAATTATGCAATCATTGCATTGTCTGAACTAACAGAATATCATGAACAGTTTCATAATATAGTTTTTTTCCTTTTCAGTATACAGTGTCCAAGATAAATTGAAAGCATTATGTCCATCAGCTTGTGTTTTAAGAGCCAAGTTTGCATGTACTGACGAGACAATGGTTAATGCACCTTTGAATGTTTCAACCAAATGTGTTAACATTTTTTATTTACTTTTATTTATGTTATTCTGATGAAGAGTGTGACGAGATTGAAACATCAACATGTGGTCAGTCAAATAATCCTAACTGGCATCTTATGAGGAAGGGATTATTGACTGCTTCAGTATTTCATCAGATATGCAGTTCAACCAACTTAATGAACACTGCTACAGCATTATTAAAAGGTGGAACTTTGGACGAAAATCGTTTGCCAGCAGCTATCATGTTTGGTAGAAGATATGAATCAAAAGCACGGCATACATTTCTTAGAGCCCACCGTTTCAGACATCGTCAAAGCACATTACATGTTCATGGACTTGTTATGTGCAAAGATACTCCATTTTTAGCTTGTTCTCCGGACGGTATTGCTGATTGTAAAACATGTGGCAAATTCTTAATAGAAATCAAGTGTTCCTATAAATATAAATGTTTTCATCCCACAAATGCTCTAAAATTGTCTAAAATTTGTGAGGAGGATGAGAATATGAATTGAAGAGGTCACACAAATATTTTGATCAGGTTCAAGGTCAGATAACTATAACTGGTGTTACTAAATGTGTGCTAGTGTGCTACACACACAAGGGCATTTCTAGTGTTGAATTTGATGAAGATCTTCATTGGAAAAATTCTTCAGGTTTTACAGGGAAGCTTATTTCCCATTGCTTAGAAAACAATGATGTATTGTTATTGAAAACAAAACATGCTGTTTCTGCAAAACGTGTTTTAATGCACATTAAGTGACATATTGCAAACATATGTCTTATCAATCTGCATAATTTTAAGGCGTATATCCAAATGGTTGTTCTTTATTAATGATTTTTTGGAATATTCTTGCAAGTACTCAGAAATGTTTAAAGTTTTGAGTGAACAGTGGTGATACTAAACCAACTTAAGAGACCTTTGTACATTGATTGCTGAATTCTTATTTACTAAAATAAACCATGTGTAAATAGTGTATGGTATGATACATTTCAAAGTGCCTTCCATATATAAAGTTGCAGATTCATGACTTAAAAAAATCCTTAATGCATGGTGAATCAATCCTTTTATGAACACAATGTATTTATAACTAATATTAAGGTAAATGAAAATAATTTCAACCATTTTCATGTTGTGTTTCTGCTCAGTATGTACATAATATACCATCTGTGACAAATAGTTATTTTGACTCAATATTTTACATGTCAATAGACTTTGATGTCATCTATAGTACAGTGCCTCAATATTCATCTAATACAGAGTACACATAAATGTAACAACTGTAAATTCATTGTACATGTACTATTCTCTGTATAGGTTTATAACTTTGTTAATACGGTAGACATACATGTATAATAATAAATGATGTATATACTTGCAAGTACATTTGTATTTCTTTTTTCTACTTAATAAAGTAAAGAATATGCTGGTATTCTCCACATACCATATTGCAGGATGTTTTGATTTCTTTCAGTCAAACCTTGTGAACTTAACCATTTACTCCATGTTTTAACTGATCACCCCTCTATATAATTGTTCATATTGCCTTTAGAATGTAATTCCAAAATATATGCCGACAGGTAGTTAAGTATAGAAAAATATAAGCTATAGCCTATATGGTAGTAGCCGTAAAACACACCCCTGTCCATATGGAATGAAGGATTAACAAATTGAAAGACCATTCCCTATAATTGTAGTATTCCCAGTATTTATTGAGAATTTATATGAGCATGTAACTTTTATTTGAAATAATGCATTTTCTCCATTCAGATGTTTGCAAAGATTGATTCTCAATAAGTTCTAGGAAAACTTGCTATGATTATATCAGAGTTCATGTTAACAGCGCAATAACTATAAATTAGTTTACTTATCGAATTTCACATGTGTAGTTCTGAAACAATCAATTACAAATACAGTTGCTCAATGCAAGACAAGGCTGCAGATGGCAAAGAACAGCTACAATTGTAGTAATTTGCCTAAGCAAGAATCTAAATTTCAATGGATAAGTTCCAGACAGAATTTTGAAAGTCTTCATTCTACGTATTGCCCTTTCAACATGAATTCTGACACTGGCAATTGGCCTAGACCTTCTGACTGCTTTCTTACGAAGGACTCTTTCGTGTGTGAAGGCAGGAATATTGAAAGTGGCTTTTTAGGCAGCAGAAGATGCCTTATGTTGAAACCACGGTCAGCCATTATGTCATCACCTTCTTCAACAACATTCACAAAACCAGAAGCCTTAACAATTGCAACATCAGTGATAGAACCAGGATATGTATCAGACAAGAAGGTTATTGCACCTGATGGGGAAATAGCAACTAATTGTTTTAAAGTATTTGCATGTTTATAGTTGGACCAAGTTGCTTTCTGTGCTGCGGGTCTCAAGGGTCTTTGAACATGGTATTCAGTGCATTCAATGATTGCTCTGGTCCTTGGGTATCTCAGGAAAGAGGAAGGTAAATTTGCCTTCACAATATCTTTTTCAGGCCATACAATTAAATCCTTCAAACATTGGTTTATAAGGTTAACATAAGCAATGAAAATTCTGCATACATGGCTTTCTGATATACAAAACAAGAAAGAAAGATGTTTGTTGCTGAACCCATTCCTGATTTTTACGAGACATAGAATTAATTCTTTCTGTGTCTACCACCTTTCCTACCAGGAATGGTCTTCCTTTTCCCATCCCATAACTTCATTCGTTTAGCTGGTGATTCTATCCATTCATTCAGCCACTGTAATAATACTACAGATGGAACTCCTGTGTAGTGGAAACAAGTTTCATCATTTTTTAACAACTTCCTGGATGCAGTAATTCATATTCTTGTCATATTTAGGCTCATCAACTGTTGCTGGTTAAACTATTATGTTATTTATGGCACTTACATTATCTGGTTTATCAATGGGTTCTGGGTCTACATTATCAAAGCCTAGAAACAAATCATGAAAAGCTGGCAATACACTACCACCATCAGGATTACTGGATATATCAAACTTTATTGGACTTGGTTGGAATTAAATGGATTTCACAGCCTTCTTTTTAGCTGAAACTGATGGTGTGAATCTGTCAGCTGGCCCTTTCCTGTCTACTTATGGTGTAGATAGTGGGCATGCTCTTATTGGATCTTTAGCCCCATCAGGAAAGTGCTATAAGAAATATACAAATATTACTTACAACTGAACCCAACTGTGCAGGCATATCAGTATGGTGTCAATGGACTGCAAGGTATTTCTGCTTATCTATTTCTCATTAATCCCGAAATATCGGTATGACGTTACTCATGAGGACGCATGTTTGTATTTTTTAAATGAAGAAACACTGTTATAGACGGCAATAACGCAACGCATTTTACTGGAAACAATCTGCAGGGCGCCGCTTTTTTAGTTACTATGGCAACTTGTTACTCTTAATACAAAGGGTGCTTTATAAAAAATATCGTGAGCTTATTGTTTGTAATACATTAATGTCACTGTATGGTAATTTTCATACTGATCTGACTAAGATAACATTTTTAGAACAAAAGTCCACGAACTTTTGGATAACCCCACGTCGAGTCGAGTATACCCATCGTCCTTGCTACTGATGATTGATGATGGAATGTGATATTATATCCAGTACGCTTTAGAAATTGGAGTTCTGTTGTATTAGCAAATAGTGCGGCTTCAGTTTTATCAACTGCATCTCGAGCAAAGAAAACATTATTTATTTGAGTGCATGCCTACAAAGAGCCACTTAAAACGAAAATCTAATCATATAGTATAATACCTGGTCAAATCAATTAAAACGAGAGCCAAACGCTCATCAATATTGTATCCACAGCCAAGCTAACCTGTTTGGTATTATAACGGCGGGATTTGGAACAATATACCTGCTGTGAATTTCCAATAAAGTTTCATGATTCGAGACAGTAATTCAAAGTATAGATGTCGTGCTTATTCAACATACAAATATTGGTTTGTGCATTAAATGAAGCTTACCATTTGAATTATAGGCGACATCATAAACTATTTAAAACTGACAGTCAATTAATCGATTCGTTGAGAATATTATCAATTGACATTATACCATCCACTACTGAAAATATTCATCAAGAGCATCAATTTTGCTTATGGGTGAAAATGAACCATGTTGTATGCATACCGGGAATAGCTAGTTTGCGATAGAAAAATTCGTGTTTTTTTAATATTTCTCTGTAATTACTACATATACAAGTATGAAATTTTGCACGACCAAATGAAATATATCTACCTTATACACACTTGAAATTCAGCAACATCAGATATGAGGTAAAAAAAGTTTTGTTAATAAGTTCTATGTAACCTATTTGTAGTTTTGTATGAAAACTCAAGTTAGATTATTTGATACTTGCAACAGCCAATATTACGGTCATGTGATACGCATAAAGGTATATTTACGTATTTGCAACCTATTTAATTTAACACATGCGAGGCCCGTCTGTGAATATGACGAAGTACATGTTATTGTTGTACAACCTACTTAATATAATACGCGCGCGGTCAACCCCGTCGATCACGGATTGTAACGCTTAAAATAATTGATAGTAAATCATCAATGGAATACCAGATTACCTCCCTGCGTTAACTGTCCATACGCATGTAATTAAGAATACATGTCTTTTAATGTGTGACAAAATTATGAAATTCGGCATGTGAATAGGTAGAAAGATTTTGTAGTTCTGTGTAATATTTTGCCAAAATCTGATGAATAGATTTTCAGAATGTTTAAAAAACACGATTTTTTCTATCGCAAACTAGCTGTATTACATATACCATATATACTCTATGCACCTGTGCTTGAATTCAATTCATGCAAACCATGTATGTATATGCCTTTAAGTTACTAGCATATATGAAAATGGTTTGTTACTCGACCATAAGTATATTATATTTATGATATATTTATAGGATGAACCAGAAGTATATCGTGCACGCCATTGTCATAGAAACGTCAAGCGACACAAAGACAAAGTCAATATCGAATACAATAGTTTTGACAATGTGAGCTTGACCTATTTACCCGGCCAAACCTATGCCAAATGTGCCCAGAAATAATAAGTATTTGGATAATGAGTGTTTGCTCTTGGTATAGTCGGACTACCATAAGCTGACTACTGGATGCTGCCAATAAGGCCATATTAAATAAATGTACGTGCAGTCATGAATTTCATTAACCATTGCACTCCATCTGGTGCAATGAGTTCACTTGTTATAGATCAAAATAATATATGAAGCATTTAACATTTCAACATTACTTTGAAGCACCATCTAGAAATTATTAAAACTGTGTTAGAAAGTATTAAAACTTAACGTTCCGAGTAAGCTCTAGGGAAGACATTTGCATTGATTAAACCATATCTGAGCAACAGTCATATTTGTTTCATTAGGAATCAAGACGAAGAGGTACGCATTAGCGGGTAGTTTATAAGTTTGCATGCACAATTGATCGACCTTAAAATAAGCATGCGTGAGCAACATTTAGAAAGTTATTATACTAAATCAATAAAAATGAGATTAAATAAGTGGAACTTTCGGTAAATGTGTCTCGTGCAAGAAGATATGAGGAAATCGGACAAGGAGGGCATCACTTAACTTAACCAGCCAAGCATATAACACAATCACATGGAACAATGTCCACACATTGATAACCTAGTATCACAAAGATAGGCTGAACAACAATGACCCAAAGTGACCGACTGAAGCGTAGCTGCGACGTGGTTCCCCAAGCACCCACTGTAAAAGTGGAGGATGACTTAGTTTCCAAAGAAATACCCCAATAAAAGTTGACACCAAGTAACCGAATGAAGTGCAGCTATGATCCAACCTAGTTCCCCAAGTCCACTCGGTGACAGAGTAGGATGACCTAGTTTCACCTATATATGCCAAAACTGTGACCCTCAAATGTCTCATGCACAGGTTCCACAGGCTGTGTATGAATTTCAGACATACACGATAATAGAATTTGACGTCCAAATAATCTATTAATAATTTGTCTAGATTTATTTATTCGCAAAAAAATCAGAACTTCTGTTTAATACATCTTATATCTTTTCATATAACTGTACTTTCACAACAATGTACCGTTTATCATCAATTACCCTTCAAGACCCTTCAGAAAACAATGTTAACAATTCACTCTGCCACAACATGTAATTCAATGTACTCATCATTTTCAGATTTTTCATGTTTCTCTTTTCTAGTAAAATGTCTGATGCAAAGCTATACAGCTGAGTATGACTTTGAGAATTATAACTTGACGTTATAGATCTATTAGTCTTGTTCCGAATCAATAAGCTGTCGTGATGTACAGCAATTAAGATGACACGCCATGATTTCATTTTCCTTCTACGATGTCTTGATTACAAGTATTGTAATACATATCCACATTTTGTTCACGTTCATCATGATTTTCACAAAATGATGTTCGTATGCTATTGAGTGACAAGCCCCCTCTCTAAAACTAAATTCATATTTAAACAATTTATTTATTTAATATAATAAAGAGCAGCAATGTAATACGACTTCACAGAAACAACACTATAGCCTTAAGTAAATTTGTTTAATAGTCTATTCAATACATCCATTGATTATTGAATTAGTATAGTATGGTCATGTAATGGCCTTTACAAATTTAATTTCATAATTGGTTGCCATTAACTAAGCGTGATATCGGATATTGATATCAACTAATCACAATTACTATCATAATGGCTGTTGTTTGAAGAGATATTAATTCATCAACACATACATAGAGTAAGACTTCACTACCACTTTAAAAATGACAACTTATAAATAATAAGTTCCGTGTTCTGTATGGTATTTCTGATGTCAATTTAAACACACAAATTCATTTCGATGGCTTAGAATTGGAAGGTCGTAAGTGCCACTTCCGACCTTTTTAAGAATCATACATATTTAGAATAAGCATCACAAGACGCTTCTTATGAGCCTATTTTCATAAAAATCTGAAATTGTCATATTGACCAAAATGAAGTTTTAAAAACGTGTTTTCCCAAAGGTAAAGAGTAAATTACAGACAGTTTTCTCTTGTTTTCTCAATATATCGATTTGGTAGTTACGACCTTCTTGTTCTAAGCCATCGATTTAGTCAAAGCATTTCCAGGACCCAAGAGTTCATCAGGCAGTTTGAAAACATAGACGTGTTTTTATTTTGTTATATTTGTGCTCCTGTTTGTTATGTTGTTTTTGCTGAATGTTGCTTTGCTGTTCGGCAATTAGTATCTGCATTATTGAATATTTACTACATTAGACACACAATAAGGTTAGCAAGGTATAACTACTCGGCAATAGGGCCGTTAACGTTTTGATTGTTTAAATATATTAATGATGTTAGGATTTAGTCCTGGCACACCTGTAATAATCGATCGTGTTGGGTGTTTGTTAACGCGGTTGTGACAGATCAACAGTACGGGTAGAATCTCAGAACTAAGCCAGGTCCTCCGGCTATTCCCAAAATAACATCCACTGCTAAAAGTACAGTCACAGATCAATAAATGGGTTTAGATCTATAATTGTAGAACACAATTCAACTTGGCGACATCTCAAAATGCAATCATTTTCATTAAACATTGACGCATGGTTGATGCAATCAAGCAAAATGCTAGTCAGTATCAGACTAAGTGTATGGAGTTGACGCTGCTTTAATAAAAAATATGCTGACAAAACAGGCGATGAAAGAAGAAGCAGTAAACAGAACACAAAATACACAATAATAATTCCCAGCACACAGAGATGATACAAGATCTGACATTCAAGGTCAACACAACTACACATCTGGTCACAAACACAAGAAATAGAACATACCACAAGCGCAACATGCAATGCTTAACACGAAATAGATCGTCAAAGTAAACTAAACACATGGGACCCGTTTCATAGACATATTTTAGTTATTATCAGACTTTTCAATTAACTATTGAGAGCAAACTAAATGAACCAGTACATTATGGACAAGTTACAACCGTTAGCTAGTTACGATATGTCAGGTTCACATTACTTTGCTTCTATGTACTTTCTGTCTTAGGTGGCTCAATGTTGTTTTGGCAAGAACCATATCTTAGCTAAGATATGTTTATGAAACGGGCCCCTGGAAATCTAGTCCCTATGACAACTGGAACTAAATGAAGAGACGGAATTAAAGCAGGTGAAACTGAACAGCTAATACAGGCCCCATTCCGAATGCCCCTTTCAATTAGATTTTTCTCCACAAAATATCTATATTTACGGGTAACATTTTGCGGCATCTCGTCGCTCTATTGCCGTATTGGGTAGATCTACCGTTTAACGCGTGGTTTGAGATCCAGACGTACTAGTACAATTAGATGATTGGTTTGAATCTATTCGATATTATACTGTCGTTCGAATTATGTACCATACAATACTTAAAAACAATAATTCTGCATAATTTATTTGTCTACCATTGACATGTTCATTCCATTTTCCCCCAATGTATTATTGTTAGGTGACCATGACGTTGTTCATATAAGGTTGAATGGATGATGAAAGTTTAATGAACATACAATAATTATGGTAAAAACCAGTTAAAGCGGCCCATTGAAATTAAAACACATTCACAGTATTGATTAGTTTACTTACGTCACATGTTCCTATATATGTAAAGAGTAATTTGGACAGTTTTTTTTCAAGTTTTCTAAAAAGATCGATTTTGTACTCACGACCTTTCTTTTTCTAAGGCATCGATATATTACGACCTTCTCATTCTAAGGCATCGATATATTACGACCTTCTCATTCTAAGGCATCGATATATTACGACATTCTCATTCTGTGACATCGATATTTTACGACCATCTCATTCTAAGGCATCGATATATTACGACCTTCCATTCTAAGGCATCGATATATTACGACCTTTTCATTCTGTGACATCGATATTTTACGACCATCTCATTCTAAGGCATCGATATATTACGACCTTCTCATTCTAAGGCATCGATATATTACGACATTCTCATTCTGTGACATCGATATTTTACGACCATCTCATTCTAAGGCATCGATATATTACGACCTTCCATTCTAAGGCATCGATATATAACGACCTTCCATTCTAAGGCATCGATATATCACGACCTTTTCATTCTAAAGCATCGATATATTACGACCTTTTCATTCTAAGGCATCGATATATTACGACCTTCCATTCTAAGGCATCGATATATTACGACCTTTTCATTCTAAAGCATCGATATATTACGACCTTTTCATTCTAAGGCATCGATATATTACGACCTTCCATTCTAAAGCATCGATATATCACGACCTTTTCATTCTAAAGCATCGATATATTACGACCTTTTCATTCTATAGCATCGATATAATTATTACGACCTTCTCATTCTAAGGCATCGATATACTATTACGAGCACTTACCCTACTCAATTCATCTGTAAACGAATGGAGCATATGTTTACATAATGATAGAGATCAATTCCACTCTGATCGGTTATCTCAACAAAGACTATACCATGGCAACAGGTTTCCTTCGTGAAATGAATACGTGTACATATCGCTTGCGAGGTGAGGCCTTACAATCATTTCAGTTTTTGTTTGCATCCGTCGATATACCATTTGTGCGGCCGCTGGGTTATTCGTTTACTTTTGTTTCAATCTTATAGAACTAGTATTAGGTATACTACCCTTATTTACTGTGACAGCTTGGTTAGTTAGTTGGGGAGAAACTTAGGTCACCATGTTGGAATTATTTTTATGTTTTTCTTATGGGAAAACCGTGTTTGGCTTCTAGTCTACATGTAGAGGTCACCAATTGTTGCCTTTTATTTTATGGTTACATGATAGATTGGCGTATTTGGTCATTCTATGTTACGGTTTTGAAATAGACTTAATGATCGTTCGAGGTCTATAACTTGGTCACTGGGAAAGGTTTAGTAGGAAACTTGTTTTGTCAATGGGTGTTGCAGTATGCCATGTTTGTGATCTGGTGATTGGGTGCATTGTTTTGTCGTTGAATGTCACGTTTTTTGGGCAAGGTGTTTATTAACTAGGTAAAGTCGCAGCAACGCATTTTGTTGTCCATTGAAGTTACCGTTTTTTGGCATATCTTTGTGGAACTAGGTATTCCAGCTCTTTTACCACATGGTCTTATGGCCAAACTTGTAACATCAGAAAGTAACATCATAGTTGTTGGGGATTTGAACATTGACCTTGACAACCTAATGAATTTAGACACTGTAAAGTTCACAAGTATTCTTGAATCTTGTGGCATGCGACAGCACGTTACTGGGGCAACCCACGTGGCTGGCCACACATTGGATGTGGTAATCACAAGAGACACTGACACTTCTGTCTCACATGTAGAAATATCTGATCCTGGTCTACCCGACAACAGTGGAAAAACCTCTCGTGATCATTTTGCAGTAGTTTTTAAAGCTTGCGCTGCTAAACCTGCACCTATAAGAAAAACAGTGAATCTAAGAAAGTTAAAATCTATTGACATTAATGAATTCAAAAAAGACATCGAATCCTCAGATATTTTGGAAAGTGGACTGCATATATCAGACGTTGATGAACTAGTTGAGGTATATACCCATGGGCTTTCATCACTAATTGACAAACATGCGCCCCTAAAATCCAAAACCATAGTATTAAGACCCTCATGTCCGTGGTACACTGAAGATCTACATGACTCTAAACATCTGAGACGAAACTTTGAGCGAAAATGGCGAAAATCTAAATTGACAATAGATCATGAAATATATAGGAATCAATGTTCGGTAGTCAACAAAATGTTGAAACAATCCAAAGTATCCTATTACACAGATAAGGTAGAAGCCTGTGGTCGTGATCAGAAAGGGTTATTCAAGATAACTAAACATCTGATGGGTGAAGAAAAAGAAGTTGTGTTACCAACTGGTAAACCTGCTAAAATGCTTGCACAGGACTTCAGTGACTTCTTCATTAACAAAATTGAAGCAATACGTACTGAAATAGCCACCAGTATTCAGTCAAACCAACAAAACGACAGTGTTGAATTTGAAACTCCTTTCGAAGAAGAGCAACTGTCCGAATTTTCTCCAACATCAGAGGATGAAATCCGAAAACTGATAAATAAATCACCTAGTAAATCATGTGAACTTGATCCTATACCAACATGGCTGTTGAAGGATTGCTTGAATGAACTACTACCACTATTAACAAGAATATTCAATGCATCACTCAAAAGTGCTTATGTACCCAATGCTTTTAAAAGCTCCAGAATAAGACCACTGATAAAGAAGCCAGGCCTTGATCAAAATGTACTGAAAAATTATAGACCTGTGTCAAACTTACCCTTCATTTCCAAAGTTCTTGAGAAGGTAGTCGATGCTCAACTGGAAGAGCATTTAGCACTACATGGTCTCCACGAAGAACGTCAGTCAGCATACAGAAAATTTCACTCTACTGAAACGGCTCTTCTTCGTGTGCAAAATGACATCCTTTGCTCTCTAGATCAGAATAAAGCTACGGTCCTTGTAATGCTGGATTTGTCTGCAGCATTTGACACCATTGATCACAACACTCTACTAGGCAGACTTAAAAATCATTTCGGTATAAAAGGCAAGCCATTAGAGTGGATGAAATCCTATTTGTGTGACCGCTACCAGACTGTCTGTATAGATGGAGAGCTTTCAAAACCTGTACTTATGAACTACAGCGTACCACAGGGATCTGTGCTTGGTCCAAAGAACTACATCATGTACACAAAACCAGTCGGTGCAATCTGTAGAAAACATCAATTGCAACATCATTTCTATGCTGATGACTCACAATTATATATGGCGTTCAAACCAAAAGATTGTGTCTCGCGGGATGAAACTCTGCAACGAATTGAAGCTTGTCTGAAGGATATCTTGCACTGGATGAAAGATAATTTGCTGAAACTAAATGCTGACAAAACAGAGGTAATCCTGTTTGTACCAAAACGGAATGCCAGCACAGCCGAGAATCTCACAGTGACAGTTGGCGACGCTGTAATCAAACCATCATCGATGGTGAGAAACCTTGGTGCAATGTTGGATTCACATTTGGACATGGATAAGCATGTAAACTCTGTTTCAAGGTCGTGTTTCATGCAGATCCGACAAATAGGTCAAATCAGACAATATTTGACTGTTGATGCAACAAAATCCCTGATTAATTCTTTAGTAACATCGAGACTAGATTACTGCAATTCATTATTATGTGGCACCCCGAAAATCATTCTGAATAAACTACAAATTATTCAAAATACAGCTGCCCGCCTCATCACACGGACACCGCGTTACAATCACATCACTCCTGTACTAAAGGATCTCCACTGGCTGCCTGTACAGTACAGAGTAGAGTACAAGGTTTTGACTTATGTTTTCAAAGCACTACATGGAAAATCGCCTGGCTACATCAGAAGTATGTTGGAAGTATATACTCCACAAAGACAGCTAAGGTCTCAAAATGATTCTGTTCTTCTAGTTGTGCCAAGGACGAGGACTGTGACCTACGGTGACAGATGTTTCACAGCTGCTGCACCGAAACTCTGGAATGCACTGCCAACAGCACTCAGAGACAGTAAAACACTCCCGTCCTTCAAGAAAGCCCTGAAAACGCATTATTTTACTATAGCTTATTCATGCTGAAGTTCATGGTTAAGTAGACGCCCGTCTACTGGGTTAAGTAGAGCCCCGTTTCTAAGTGTGGTAAGGTCTAGAAGAAAGTATGTTATTTCTTCGACCTTTATGGTAAGGTCTAGAAGAAAGTATGTTATTTCTTCGACCTTTATGGTAAGGTCTTGAAGAAAGTATGTTATTTCTTCGACCTTTGTAACTCATATGATGATAGTAACTTTATGTCATCTGTGAGTCATCCCCCTTTTAAAGGAAGTATCACTATTCCTTTAAGGGTTAAGGACATGTGGTAATGGTACTTGACGTTATCCTTGTCCTAGTTGAGGTTTACATTCAGTTAATACCCCTACAGATAATCAAATCGTTGTACACCACTATCTTATTGTAGCAAAGTATTTCTATATACCATGTCTCCTAAGTTTTATGTTGCATTTCGTTTCGGCAATATGATACTGATGGGAGACTAAATAGCGTTGATAAAAATGTTTTTGTATATTTTATGTACATTGTATATTGTTTTAAACATGTATTAGTCGGGACTGTACAGCACTTTTGAACGTGTGTATACATGAAAAAAGGGCTATATAAATATGGTATAATAATAAATAATAAATATTATGTAAATAGGTCAAGTCGCAGCAACGCGTTGATAACTAAGGGGTCATCATGTTTTGGCATATCTTTGTGCAATAAGATTACAGCGGGGACTTGGGTAACTAGGTCAAGTCGCTGCAATACCTCATTTGGGTGTCACCGTTTTTATGGCATATCTTTTTGTATCCAGATATATTACAACGGGGTGAGCTTTTCATTTTTTCGTTATGTTATGCAAGTGTATGTTTCGTGAAATTGTGTTATGCTGTCTGATAATTAATGTGTTCTGTACTCAACTGGTTAAGATTAGTGCATCCTTTCCTGTCCTGTTTCATCATTCTCTATGTACTAGTATGCAGTGTTACTGTACCTTTTATTCTCTACAATTTCTGATGAATACTGTCTTTTATAATTTATTGTCTTTCTCTAAAGTTATGTAGATTCTAGTACGTGTAAAGTTTTCTTTATAACCAACACTGAAATGCATTATTTTCTGACCAATTTATAAGTTACCAACTTCATTATAAAAACAATTTAAACTAATTGAATTTCAACCTAATCAATGTCCTCATATGTGGCGGGGTAACATCTGATAGAAGGAGATCAAGGCTATGTTAGCACATTATTCTTCACATAACTTTTCATTTAAACATAATTTCGCTGACTTAGAACGAGAAGGTAGTAAGTACTTCTTACGACCTTCTAAGACAGATCCATATTTATAATCGGCATCATAAGGCGCTTCTGATGGTCCATTTTTATGAAAATCGGGACTTCTCATGTTTACCATACTGCAGTTGAAACAGCTTATTTAACCATACGAAAATAATTATTTTCGGACAATATTTTTCTTGTTGCCTTAAAATATCGATTTTTTACTTACTACCTTCTCGATTTATCTGTTTCATTCCGTCGCATATCAAACATACATGTACTTGTCATTTGATCTTGGATAAAAAGGACAACGATTCTGACGAAGGTAAAAGCCGATACGTAAATAATATCAAATTTCATAAATACATGTTATCGAATGAATCTCATCTATTTGTTCATGGACAAAGACTTGCACCCCAATGTTGTTGTCTTGTTACTATGGTAGCATAACACACTGTCTGTCCGTCAATAAATCTGTACCATGTATACTTAACCAATGTTCTAACTTCTCCGACTTGAAATTTAACGTTGTTGATCGCTCCTTTGTTGTCAGTCATTTCAGAAAAAAAAACAATAATTTTTACGATATCAATTCGAGCTGCAAGGTTAAGTCCAACGGTTCCAGAGAAATTCAAATTTAAATTTGGTGTAGTTAGAACATGGGTTAAGTGTACTATTTAGAAATTAATAACTGGACGCGCTGTCGCATTAAATTTGAGTGATAATGTCCTCGGCGTAGATGATGATATCCCTCGCGAAACGATAATACGGATTTTATCAACGTAAAAATGTTACTATATATAGAAACAGGTGTATTCATTAATTGTCCATTAAATTGAATGTCTATATAATCGATTTAGCACTTACTAATTTACCATTGCGCTCTATTAACAATGAAAGAAAATTGCATTTTGTTATTAGTTCCTTGATGTGCATACTTAAATTTGATAAAGATCGTATAAAATTTCCCATGTGGACATTTTATATATTAAACAGCTTATTGCGCATTTTATGTATACCTATGTTGTAAGTAGTCTAGCAACTTATAACATTGAAGAATACATGAGTCAATTTGAACATTCGCATGTGGTCTTGTCCTTATTGAATAACTGACACATAAATATGATAGATAATGTCCATGAATAATATCTGTGTAAAGTTGTATATAATGTATGTGTCAATACTGCAAAACTAAATAATTTGTCATCAATTTATTGTTTTATTTAGGTTTTATTGCCAAAAGAACTGAGAAAAATGAATGCCCGTGCCTTTATCATAAGTATTCCGTGTACTCATATGTAATGAGACAAAGTTTTTATGTGCAGTTGATGGTGAAAACTTAATACTACACACAAACTATAATTATTTACAAAAACACAAAATGAATTTCGTTATTTTTATGTTTAATCCTTATGTAACTAACAGTTTTGGTCTGAGATGTAACTAACAGTTTTGGTCTGTGGTGTAACAAACAGTTTTGTGTCTGTGGTGTAACTTACAGTTTTGTGTTAGTAGTGTAACAAACAGTTTTGTGTTAGTGGTGTAACAAACAGTTTTGTGTCTGTGGTGTAACTTACAGTTTTGTGTTAGTGGTGTAACTTACAGTTTTGTGTTAGTGGTGTAACTTACAGTTTTGTGTTAGTGGTGTAACTTACAGTTTTGTGTTAGTGGTGTAACGAACAGTTATGTGTCTGTGGTGTAGCGTACAGTTTTGTGTCTGCGGTGTAACTAACAGTTATGTGTCTGTGATGTAACTAACAGTTTTGTGTCTGCGGTGTAACTAACAGTTATGTATATGTGATGTAACTAACAGTTATGTGTCTGTGATGTAACTTACAGTTATGTGTCTGTGATGTAACTAACAGTTTTGTGTTTGTGATATTACGAACAGTTATGTGTCTGTGATGTTACTAACAGTTTTGTGTCTGTGGTGTAGCTAACAGTTATGTGTCTGCGGTGTAACAAACCGTTTTGTGTTTGTGGTGTAACGAACAGTTTTGTGTTTGTGGTGTAACAAACTGTTTTGTGTCTGTGGTGTAACTAACAGTTTTGTGTTGGTGGTGTAACGAACAGTTTTGTGTCGGCGGTGTAACAAACTGTTTTGTGTCTGTGGTGTAACTAACAGTTTTGTGTTGGTGGTGTAACGAACAGTTTTGTGTTTGTGGTGTAACGAACAGTTTTGTGTTGGTGGTCTAACAACATTGTTTGTGTCTGTGGTGTAACAAACTGTTTTGTGTCTGTGGTGTAACAAACGGTTTTGTGTTTGTGGTCTAACAACATTGTTTGTGTCTGTGGTGTAACAAACTGTTTTGTGTCTGTGTTGTAACGAACAGTTTTGTGTCTGTGGTGTAACAAACGGTTTTGTGTTTGTGGTCTAACAAACTGTTTTGTGTTTGTGGTGTAACTAACAGTTTTGTGTCTGTGGTGTAACGAACAGTTTTGTGTCTGTGTTGTAACGAACAGTATTGTGTCTGTGGTGTAACGAACAGTTTTGTGTTTGTGGTGTAACAAACAGTTTTGTGTTTGTGGTGTAACGAACAGTTTTGTGTCTGTGGTGTAACGAACAGTTTTGTGTCTGTGGTGTAACGAACAGTATTGTGTCTGTGGTGTAACGAACAGTTTTGTGTCTGTGGTGTAACGAACGGTTTTGTGTTTGTGGTGTTTCTAACAGTTTTGTGTTTGTGGTGTAACGAACAGTTTTGTGTTTATGGTGTAACGAACAGTTTTGTGTCTGTGATGTAACGAACAGTTTTGTGTCTGTGGTGTAACGAACAGTTTTGTGTTTGTGGTGTAACGAACAGTTTTGTGTTTGTGGTGTAACGAACAGTTTTGTGTCTGTGGTGTAACGAACAGTTTTGTGTCTGTGGTGTAGCGAACAGTTTTGTGGTTGTGTAAGTCAAACAGGTACTTAATTTCACTTGATACTGCGACCCGCCCCTCCCCCAATATACAAACAATACTTTAAGAGATTAACTTCCATTACACATTGCTTCATTAAAAGCAATTGTCCAGCGGTGTAACAGCCTAACAGTTACATTGCATTAAAACAGATCAGAATCAACAAACAACAAAAATAAAGCATTAACTTCGTTATAACATCTTAGAAATGATCAAAAAAGATAACAACATGAACATCGTTAAAACATCTTAAACAATAAACATGAAACTACAAAAACTTAAACAAAAAAATATGATACATTTTATGGAACCTTCTCGATTTATATTTGGACATTTTCGATAATAGTGGAGAAGTTCTCGATAATAGTGCGGATGTTGTGGATAATAGTGCGGACGTTCTCGATAATAGTGCGGATGTTCTCGATAATAGTGCGGACGTTTTCGATAATAGTGCGGATGTTCTCGATAATAGTGCGGATGTTCTGGATAATAGTGCGGACGTTCTCGATAATAGTGCGGATGTTCTCGATAATAGTGCGGACGTTTTCGATAATAGTGCGGATGTTCTCGATAATAGTGCGGATGTTCTCGATAATAGTGCGGACGTTTTCGATTATAGTGCGGACGTTCTCGATAATAGTGCGGATGTTCTCGATAATAGTGCGGACGTTTTCGATAATAGTGCGGACGTTCTCGATAATAGTGCGGATGTTCTCGATAATAGTGCGGACGTTTTCGATAATAGTGCGGACGTTCTCGATAACTGAAATAACTAATGGGGACGTTTTTGTAATATTGGGGATGTTTCCGATAATTTCGGGGACGTTTTTCTGTTGGATGTTTTCCAGTGGGGACGTTGTTACTGGATACCCGTATGACATGTGCCTTTTTACCTCCTAATATTTTGTACATAATCATTCTTTCATTGGCAAGAGACCGCATTATTCTTCCACACTCCCTCCCCCGCTAACACAAGTTTGCCGAATCGTTGCAAGACGGTAAACCACCCTCCTTTATACAAGTTTAATATATGGCAGTGGTGAGCTTTTACACATGTTCATTAATTACAGTAGATATGTTTTTTACACGACATAAGCTGTGTTTTTTTTTGTGAAGACTGATTTGTCCTTGGTGCCCCGATTACTCTAGTCATTTGTTTGTTAAATTGGGAGAGTTGTGCGAACATCAATTTCTGAACATCCGAGGGTCATGTTCATAGCCCGACTGGAACTGAGTGGGATATGATGGCTTCCAAGGTCAATTTGCATTTGACCAGAACATATACAGGCCTACACAAACAAATCCACATAATGGATTTGTTCATGCACTCCACTGGTGGAGAAGTTTTTAGTTGCTTGTGTGGGGGTTGTTAAGAAAAACACGGATAATTTAGCCTGATCATCTACCTTCTATTAGCATAATTAAACAACTGATATGACTTGGAGAATTTGACACGATCCTGACCTTTTAATTTGCATAAATTAACAGCAGATCTATTGTCTATATTTATTACTCCGGTTGTATGTTTTCATAACCGGTGAGTATCACGAAGACGCTCTATATGTAAAACAAACACAGATTTGTAATGTAGATATTGCACGATTTGCTTGTGGAAATTGATATATTCAAAACAAGAACCTTGTAATATATTCATGTATATAGGTTAAGATCAGGTCAAATTCTCCCGGATATATCTTATAACTTCTATGGACATGTTGTATATTTATCGACGGGAATTATCACGAAGACGCTCGAAGTGTTTACACAAACCCACTTTCAATGGTTTTCTAGTGGAAATGTATATATTCATACAAAAAGGTAAGGGTCAGGTAGTACTATCTAATACTCTAGTACACTCTAATAGTAGATACTAGTCATCAGTTCCGGGAGAACTGGTTAGGCCGGCTGCCCGCAGTAGATTTAGATAACTGACAGATTGATGAAAGAAATCACCACTATATGAAAACAAAATGATATTTCGCTGGCTGAGAATGAATGACCTTATAAGACTCATACATATTTGAAATCTACATCACAAGGTCCTACTTATGAGCCCATTTCATGAACATCGGAACGTTACAGGTTTACCAAACTGAAGACCAAACATTTTTTTTTCATAAGTAAAGAGTATAGTTTGCAGACATTGTTTTCTTGTTTTCTCAAAATATTGATCTTGTACTTACGTCCTCTTTTTCATTCTAAGCCAGAAACTGTATTTACGGTTTAGTTGAACAATAGCAATATTATAATAACTATGTGATTGGTACGTACCTATAGTAATATCGCATTCGTGGGATCCAACACTTGGAAAGCATATCCATAATACGAACAAAATGTAACACACTTTCATTTCAATGCTTTCCTTTTGGGTACGATGTAGAATATATCCGCGCAGTCAGTATACATCTAGCTGCTGCTCATATACACTACTTATAGCGGATGTTATCAAATATACAATTAGTAGGTAAATTATTAATTGTAGCCATTAGCACCGCAGCAATTACAAATATAACACTGGCGTTCTCTATATTTCATTAAAAATGTCGATATTCTTTACCTTAATTTGTGCAAATATTGCTGTATATTTTTAACATAAATGTCGGCCTATTATATATGGTGAATATAGTTGACATCGATTTGTCTTTTTCATATTTTCAGACTTAAAGTATTTTCTAAACAAGATGATCGTATTGGTCTCCAGTCGCCCAGCAGAACAAACATACATCAGTGACGTCCAATAGAGTTTACATACTGTAATAACTATATCGATGGCTTAGAATTAGAAGGTCGTAACTACCAAATCGATATTTTGAGAAATGGGCTCATAAGAAGCGCCCTATGATGCTTATTCTAAATATGTATGAATCTTAAAAGGTCGTAAGTGGCACTTACGACCTTCTAATTCTAAGCCATCGATATGTGTATCAATGTGTTAGGTACGTATGTTCATTAAGTACGTGTACTTATAAAAGTACTTTTCAGTATCATAGTGTACGATATATTACGGCGATATTGGCCTCATCCTGATCTGTATGCATGGATATACAAAACATGTAAGTTACAAGATTAGTGTGTAACATAGGCAAATCGTGCAATATTGGCCCTTTGGATGTATGTATACATTGTAACTTGGTCAATTTGACACGAGTCTGGCCTATTGATTAGCATTTTTCAACAGTCGATATATTGTCTACGTTTACAACACCGATTGCATGTTTTCATAATCGGGGAGTATCACGAAGGCGCTCGAAATGTAATACCAACACAAATCTGAAAAACCGATATTGCACGTTTGCTTGCGGAAATTGATATATTCAAAGGAAGAACCTTGAATTATATTCTTGCATAAAGGTCAAGCTCAGGTCGAAATAGCCAAGCTATAACTATAAGATTAAACGACCGTGTGTTGAAGTTCACGGATGAGTAAACATCCGATCTGAAGGACACATTGAGTAAAGCCTAAACGGGATTTTATGTTAAATTTGTGCCTTCGGATTGGGCGGTTGCTCTTCCGGGAACAAATGATTGTTTAATCCTTATAATTCTAAACCGACATGTGAAACTACTCTCCGTCAGTAAGAGAAATCGTCACCCAACAGAAATAACAGAGCACCAGGACACACGAGTTAACAAGATTTATATGAACACCAACAGTTGACAAAAACACGTGCCGACCCTCCGACCGTCGACCACAATAACCAGTTAAAAACCGAACACCTGACAATGGAAAGTCTAATAAGAGGGCACAACGTGTTTGTGTTTTTAATGAACACGTGTGGACAATGCATTCTCAGAAAATGTTATTGCACGAGTAACTGGCTTACTAGCAAATGCCTCTGTGACATAACCCTATTGTAAGCTCAACTATTGAGAACTTAGATGTGAGTGACTTACTCGATCGAACCATACTGTCGTTTGTACCATTGTTCTTAGTTTCGGCTCTGTTTCTGATGAGGTGAGCCAGAAACGTCAATTATTCAAATATCATTCGCTGATGAGGTGAGCCAGAAAGTTTTAAAGTATTCAAATATAATGCGCTGCTGCTGTTAATGCTCAATCCTGCAGTGTGTTGATGATTCCAATTTATTGAACCTCATTATCTCTTTGTTCATAACGTTGCACCGTGCACAGATTGACGCATTTATTTCAATAAATAATGAAGTGGTTGCAAGGAATCTGATACTTAGATTGTATAGGCTTGTTTGGAGTTTATTACGCGTAGACTAATCATGGCTCCTGAAGCGCTTTTTAAAGAACTGATAATTGAAAGCTTCAATTAGAACTGAATGCAATGCTGCAGTTGTAAATACAATGTAACACATTTTTACAGTGATTCTTTAATACTGTGTGACGTTTTTTTAAAACTTTTATACATGATATTAAAAATTGCTGTTCACCAATTGCTAGACACATCAACCGCTCCCAATAGACACACCAACCTCCCCGAATAGACACACCAACCTCTCCCAATAGACACACCAACCTCTCCCAATAGACACACCAACCTCTCCCAATAGACACACCAACCTCTCCCAATAGACACATCAACCTCTCCCAATAGACACACCAACCTCTCCCAATAGACACACCAACCGCTCCCAATAGACAAACAACCGCTCCCAATAGACACACCGAACTGTCCCAATAGACACACCAACCGCTCACAATAGACACTCAGACCTGTCCCAATAGACACACCGACCTCTCACAATAGACACACCAACCGCTCCCAATAGACACTCCGACCTGTACCAATAGACACACCAACCTGTCCCAATAGACACACCAACCGCTCCTAATAGACACTCTGACCTGTCCCAATAGACACACCGACCTGTCCCAATAGACACACCAACCGCTCCCAATAGAACACCAACCTGTCCCAATAGACACACCGACCTGTCCCAATAGACACACCGACCTCTCCCAATAGACACTCCGACCGCTCCTAATAGACACTCCGACCTGTCCAAATAGACACACCAACTACTCCCAATAGAACACCAACCTGTCCCAATAGACACACCGACCGCTCCCAATAGACACACCGACCTCTCCCAATAGACACACCAACCGCTCCCAATAGACACACTGACCTGTCCCAATAGACACACCAACCTCTCCCAATAGACACACCGACCTCTCCCAATAGACACACCTACCTGTCCCAATAGACACACCAACCGCTCCCAATAGACGCACCGACCTGTCCCAATAGACACACCAACCTCTCCCAATAGACACATCAACCGCTCCCAATAGACACACCAACCTGTCCCAATAGACACACTGACCGCTCCCAATAGACACACCAACCGCTCCCAATAGACACACCAACCTCTCCCAATAGACACAGCAACCGCTCCCAATAGACACGTCAACCGCTCCCAATAGACACACCAACCGCTCCCAATAGACACACCGACCGCTCCCAATAGACACCAACCTCTCCCAATAGACACACCAACCTCTCCCAATATACACACCAACCTCTCCCAATAGACACACCAACCTGTCCCAATAGACACACTGACCGCTCCCAATAGACACACCAACCGCTCCCAATAAACACACCGACATCTCCCAATAAACACGCCAACCTGTCCCAATAGACACACTGACCGCTTCCAATAGACACATCAACCGCTTCCAATAGACACACCGACCGCTTCCAATAGACACACCATCCGCTCCCAATAGACACTCCGACCGCTCCTAATAGACACACCGACCGCTTCCAATAGACACACCATCCGCTCCCAATAGACACACCGACCGCTCCCAATAGACACACCGACCGCTCCCAATAGACACACCGACCGCTCCCAATAGACACACCAACCTCTCCCAATAGACACACCAACCGCTCCCAATAGACACACCGACCTCTCCCATTAGACACACCAACCTCTCCCAATAGAACACCGACCTGTCCCAATAGACACACCAACCTCTCCCAATAGAACACCGACATCTCCCAATAAACACACCAACCTCTCCCAATAGACACACCATCCGCTCCCAATAGACACACCGACCGCTTCCAATAGACACACCATCCGCTCCCAATAGACACTCCGACCGCTTCCAATAGACACACCATCCGCTCCCAAAAGACACACCAACCGCTGTCAATAGACACACCAACCTCTCCCAATAGACACACCAACTGCTTCCAATAGACACACCGACCGCTTCCAATAGACACACCAACCTCTCCCAATAGACACAACGACCGCTTCCAATAGACACATCGACCGCTTCCAATAGACACACCAACCTCTCCCAATAGACACACCGACCTGTCCCAATAGACACACCAACCGCTCCCAATAGACACAGACCGCTCCCAATAGACACACCAACCTCTCCCAATAGACACACCGACCGCTTCCAATAGACACACCGACCGCTTCCAATAGACACACCATCCGCTCCCAATAGACACACCAACCTCTCCCAATAGACACACCAACCGCTTCCAATAGACACACCAACCTCTCCCAATAGACACACCAACCGCTCCCAATAGACACAGACCTCTCCCAATAGACACACCAACCTCTCCCAATAGACACACCGACCGCTTCCAATAGACACACCGACCGCTTCCAATAGACACACCATCCGCTCCCAATAGACACACCAACTGCTGTCAATATACACACGAACCGCTCCCAATAGACACCAACAGACTGTTGCGTTTTAATTACTTGAATATCCAATTAGTTAATAATCTCATTGATTAGTTTAAATAATACATTAAGATAATATTTAACACATTTATGTATGGTAGACGAAGCACGAAATTGGATTGTGGAATTCAAACATTCTGAGCAAATAAGCAAACATCTAGAGACAAAGGGATACTACTTAAGTTCAAACGTACGTCTCGTCGTTAATATTTGATGACAAAGTATATCAATACCTTTGTTTCGGCGATAGGTAGTGCACGGCTTCATATTAATTAGTGTTGTTGCTGTTTCAATTTAGAGCATTTTGAGTACGTACAATTCAATGCATATATAAAGGATCTATCACGAGTTGTCAGTTGATATAAACTTATATTAAGCGAGTTCCGGAAATTTTATTAAACGAGCCTTTCACGAGCTTAATAATATTTCCTGAACGAGTTTGATCATTGACCGCATTTAATGCATGTAATCTTTCAGGTCATTCTCCTTGGATGACGGATGTTCCTGGTCAATTTAACATACTGTATTCCCCCGAGCAAACGCACCGGGCCATGCGTTTTACAAAATGGGGGCTTTAATTTGGAGTCTAAATTTTGAAAAAAAATATTATCAAAGAAAATAGTGAAAATATCATAATAAATGTCTATTTAATTGATGAAGCAAAATCAAAATGCAGATAACCATCATATAAACATCGATCATTTTTTCAAAAAAAAAACCAGAAACATTTTGTTTTAAAAAATAGGGGGTGCTACTATTAGAGGAGAGCGCAATAATTAGGTCGGATACGGTACATACATTTACAGTACTTACAACTCGGAACAAGTTCATCTAATCGCTACGACGATTTTACAACACAACGTCAATGCTTGTTGTTCAGTTGTCATTCTTGTATTTGAAGACTGTGATTTGGTGTGGTCGTTTTTTCTTTACTGGTCATATGTGTTCATTTGTTCTTTACTGGTCATTTGCGTTCGTTTGTTCTTTACTGGGCTTTTGTGTTCGTTTGTTCTTTACTGGTCATTTGTGTTCGTTTTGTTCATTAATGGACATTTATGTTCGTTTGTTCTTTACTGAGCGTTTGTGTTCGTTTTGCTCATTAATGGACATTTATGTTCGTTTGTTCTTTACTGGGAATATGTGCTCGTTTTTTACTTGAATGGACATTTGTTTTCTTTTGTACTTTACTGGGTTTTTGTGTTCGTTTTGTACTTTACTGGGCATTTATTGTATTTTGTACTTTACGGGGCATTTGTGTTCGTTTGTTATTTACTGGACACTTGTTTTCTTTTGTTCTTTACAGGGCATTTGTGTTCGTTTTGTTTTTTACTGGACTTTTTTTCGTTTGTTCTTTTCTGACCATTTGCTTTCTTTTGTTCTTAACTGGGTATTTGTGTTCGTTTTGTTCTTTACTGGGCATCTGTGTTCGGTTTGTTCTTTACTGGGAATTTGCGTTTGTTTTGTTCTATACTGGGAATTTGTGTTCGTTTTATTCTTCACTGGGCATTTGTGTTCGTTTTGTTCTTTACTGGACAATTATGTTCGGTTTGTTTTTTACTGGACATTTATGTTCGTTTGTTCTTTACTGGACATTTGTATTCGTTTGTTTTTTACTGGGCAATTGTATTCGTTTGTTCTTTACTGGACATTTTTTTCGTTTGTTTTTTACTGGGCATTTGTGTTCGTTTGTTTTTTACTGGGCAATTGTGTTCGTTTTGTTCTTTACTGGACATTTGTGTTCGTTTGTTTTTACTGGGCATTTGTGTTCGTTTGTTTTTTACTGGGCAATTGTGTTCGTTTTGTTCTTTACTGGGCGTTTGTATTCGTTTGAAGCATAACATAAGCAATTTTGACATAATTAACGACACGATGTTCTTATTTGATAATACTTATAATTTGCTTACATTTCTCGTTTTGACTAAAAACTTGAAATAGATCTTATTTTTTTTTAATTGAACATCGTAGATTTGAGAACGGAAGCAAATGGTGTTGTGTTAATAGGCGGGCGGTCTACGAACGATCGACAACTCTAGTTTTAAATCCAAAAATATGCCCCTAATGTGTGCCCCCGTTGCTGGTTTCATGATAAATAGAAACTTCGCCACCTGAACGATATCACCTCGACTGATAACATTGTTCTCACCTCACCGGACAGGGACCCGAGTTTCTCTATGTATCAGAAGTAGACAAGCAAGAGTTTAATTTCTTTTATTAATCGTTGTTTGATCAACGGTTGGTTCAATTCCACTTCAATACATAATAAGAGTGCCAGAAAAAACTGTACCGCGGAAAGTGGACGAGCCATACATTGTCCCTTCACTACACTCAACCCACACCGACTGTCCCGCTGACAAGCCCAGTACTACGGTGTTTCCACTTTGAGTGCTATAGCCGTGCGAATGGACAACAGCGGATACTTGCCTTACTCCGTCAACAACCAACGTTCCTACTGTATTTTGGGTCGTCCAATGCTCTATATGGTAGGAGAGAAGGTATGTACCATTGAATGGTGCAGTGAATATCCCAGTGAAGGCATTGTAGGCATTCCCGCTATTGTAGAGGACTTTGTTGAACTTTAATGCTCCATTGGGATGAACAGCCTCTTCGTGGTCAAGGTACGCAGTGAAAGCCGTTGTTTCGGACGCAACTTGTCGATCTATGTATAAGAAAGAAAAAATAATATAAATGGTTGTTTTTGCAAGACATTGCCATTTTACATAGGGTTTCGAAAAACGGTAAATTATAACAATATGGAAATTTCAACTTTGATTTTTTTTGACACAGTTAACCCCTTATAATTGATTCGGTTTTATTCGTTACCCCTCAATAATAAACTTGCCATACAGAGACCAGGTTATTGACACATGGTATATAGGTACACCGTGAGAATATTTGCGACAAGTTTTTTGGTTTGTTTTTGTATAGTGTGGTTAGTTGTGTCACTATCCTTTGAGCATTTAAGGCATCGTTCCACCGACTATCTAGGTAATGAACACGTTTCATTGTCATCTGCGATACGCCATATATAGAAGTATGTGTTATCAAGTATTAGTTAACCGTTTAACAAAAAAAAAAACGATTGCGTAGGCCGTGTCTCTATACGTGGTTCCGATTATATATTATATAAGATAGCATATGTATAATGTAATTGTAATGGTACATATATTAAAGACCATACTTACCGACGCTTCGTCGTTCCCGTTGCATCAAATAGTCCACTTTCTCGGTAAGCCTGCTAACCACCGACTTCAACTGTTCAATCTCTGTGCCAGATGTATCAGGTGTACCAGGTGTGTCATCAGCAACACTGGCAGCAACACACAAACACAAGATGAATTTAACACGGAAAACGATTAACATTTTTAAGATTTTGAGAATTTGCTAACGTTGCTTCTTTGTGAAATTGAATGTTAACTACGCGTAATAATCATCCACTTAGACAGTGAACTGTATTCTTATCTCATTCGAAAACAGGACTGCACCACATAACATAAATTTCGACAGATAACGCCGTATCTTGACCATTTCATAATAGTATATATTTGAGTTAAACATTCAATGATGACACTGTGTGAACTTCTTGTAAGAAGATGTGACCATTATGTCAAAGTTTCAACGTCTTAACACTTTGCCCTATAGCGAAATACGGCGTCATTGCCTAACAATACCAAGTACGGAATAAAATGTTTATTTCTGTCTCATCCACATTTACAAATATGCAAACAACATCATATAAGATGACCAAAGGCCCATAGGTCGCTCACCTCTCTAAATGCACCTATAGATGGGGACCTAAGAAATCATTTACACCTTATAAGAAGTAAGAATGGATTATGCTACATACCAAATATCAAAGCTCTAGGCAATGTGGTATAAGACAAGACGATTTTCATATGTTCCCTATATAAGCCTTGATGCTACATTCCAAATATGAAAGCCTTGGGACTTGTGGTTTCAATCGAGACATGTTTTTGAAGTACTTTTTTAAAAAAAAACATTAGGGCCCCATGGCCGTATTAAAGTGTATAGAGCTACATGTATATTGGAAGATATTTTTTTTTAAAGTTTCAAAAACTGAAAATCAATTATGCTTTCATAACCATTAGATCATATTTCGCTTCAATTTTAACAGAAACTCTCTCTGTGATTTATTGGACATGCACACTGTCCATTTTCATACGAACGTGTTCTAGAACACCCTATGAATCTATAAGAATCGTCTACTTTTCGACGATTGAATCAAAGTACACAGAACCCATCCAAAGTTTAAATTTGCAATTAAGGAAGTCTAGAATCATACTAAAAACGATGCAAGTAATTATTCCAACATTGAATGACTGTTAGAATATACACTTTAATCAAAAGACCGGAACCATTTGAACAAGCTTTGTAGATGACCACAAGATGATGCTACATACCAAATATCAAAGCTCTAGGCGTTGTCGTTTTAGAAGAGAAGATGTTTATATGTTGTCCCTATATACGTCTATGTAAATCCCCCCCGGCGGGACCAATTTTCACCCCAGGGGCATAATTTGAACAATCTTCGTAAAGGACCACTAGTTGGTGCTACATACCAAGTCTGAAAGCCCTGGGCCTAGTGGTTTCAGACAAGAATATTTTTTAAGTTTACATTTTAAAAAAAACTTTCAGTGCCTCATGAGGTATACCCAAGGAACATTCCTGAAAAGTTTTAGCAGGTTTCTCAAGTGGTTTAGGAAAGAAGTCATAAAAAGAAATTGTTGACTGGCGGACGACAGACGGACGACGGACACAGAGTGATCACAAAAGCTCCACCTTGTCACAAAGTGACAGTTGGGCTAATAAAACAACTAAAATATGTGGTTATTCGGATTAAAGTTATAAGAGATCAGTATCATTACCTAATACAATTACCTATTTTACAACAATAAATGAAAGCGTGTCGCTAGCTTACCGTAATACTGTTTTAGATGCTTAGTGTGGGCAAGAAAAAAGCTGTACATAATGATACCAAAATCCAACACATACGAACGCATTAGACCACTCGCAGCATGTAGCTAGAGGTGTGAATGCGCCAAGTGTAGGCTGCAACATTTTGTGCTCTCACATTTTGGATTAAAATCAACAGAATTACTGCAGTGATTGCTGTGGATTTTGCTGTGAATGTTTATGGAAGTATTCTTTTTGTATATGTGTAATTTTTGTGTTGTAGTTGTTTGTAGATTTTGTGAAATTTTGAGTTTTGTGTAAATATTCTACAATTTTGTTCAATATTTACCTGTAAATTTAAATGTGTATTTGCCTGAGGCAAACATGGCCCAATGCATACCAGCGATTATACAATACAATAGGTATAGCCTGTATGAGATTGGGAACCTATCACCTATAAAACCTGATACCCATACATTGACAACATTAAAACAGTTAGGAATACTTAAGTTTAGGGGTACTAGAGGGGGTCGGTGTAAACGCACATGGGACTTGAATGATGGTGTAAATTTTAAAAAAAACATTCAGACACTCCCCCAAGAAATACCTACTATAGTACCAACTTTATTTCCTAGAACCAATCCCGAAAATTCCAGAACCAACCCCGATAATCTCGGAACTAATCCTGAAAACGACAAAAGTTCCCCACATCATGACTTGACTAAGATCAAATGTGTATCACTCACTGTTTGCAAAGGCCAAACTTATATAAAGGTGTGTTGTGTAAATCCAAGGTCAGTCAAAAACAAGAGTCTTGCCCTTTCAGATTACATAGTGTCTAATGATTATGATATTGTCGCTCTAACTGAAACATGGCTTGGGGGACCCTCCAATAAGTCTTGCATTGCTGAGCTTGTTCCCAGTTTCTACAAAATAAAACATGTCCCTCGCTGTGGACGCGGCGGTGGAATTGTATACAAAACTTCATTAAATATTCAACTTCTTACTTCTACTAATGATAAAGTTTTCACTACTTTTGAACACATGAAATGCACGGTATCCATTAAGAACTATTCTATGCGTCTAGCTGTTGTGTATAGACCACCACCAACTTGTAAAAATGGCCTTAAAACTAGTACTTTTCTGGAAAATGAGTGGCCATCCTTTCTGGCCAAACTTGTAACAACGGAAAGTAACATCATAGTTGTTGGGGATTTGAACATCCACATAGACAATCTATTGAATTTAGACACTGTGAAGTTCACAAGTATTCTTGAATCTTGCGGCATGCGACAGCACGTCACTGGGGCAACCCACGTGGCTGGTCACACATTGGATGTGGTAATCACAAGAGACACTGATACTTCTGTCTCACATGTAGAAATATCTGATCCCGGTCTACCCGACAACATTGGAAAGACCTCTCGTGATCATTTTGCAGTAGTATTTAAAGCTTGCGCTGCTAAACCTGCTCCTATAAGAAAAACAGTTAATCTAAGAAAGTTAAAATCTATTGATATCAATGAATTCAAAAAAGACATTGAATCCTCAGATATTTTGAGCAGTGGGCTGCACATATCAGACGTTGATGAACTAGTTGAGGTATATACCCATGGACTTGCATCACTTATTGACAAGCATGCACCCCTAAAATCAAAAACAATAGTTTTAAGACCCTCCTGTCCATGGTACACTGAAGATCTACATGACGCCAAACATCTGAGACGAAAATTGGAGCGAAAATGGCGAAAATCTAAATTGACAATAGACCAAGAAATATATAGGAATCAATGTTCGGTAGTCAACAAAATGTTGAAACGATCCAAAGTATCATATTACACAGATAAGGTAGAGTCCTGTGGTCGTAATCAGAAAGGGTTATTCAAGATAACTAAACATCTGATGGGTGAAGAAAAAGAAGTAGTGTTGCCAACTGGTAAACCTGCTAAAATGCTTGCACAGGATTTCAGTGATTTCTTCATTAACAAAATTGAAGCAATACGTACTGAAATAGCCTCCACTATTCAGTCATACCAACAAAACGACAGTGTTGAAGTCGAAACTCCGTTCGGGAAAGAGCAATTGTCAGAATTTTCTCCAACATCTGAGGATGAAATCCGAAAACTAATCAATAAATCACCTAGTAAATCATGTGAACTTGATCCAATACCAACATGGCTGTTAAAGGATTGCTTGAATGAACTACTGACATTATTAACAAGAATATTCAATGCATCACTCAAAAGTGCTTACGTACCCAAGGCTTATAAAAGCTCATGAATAAGACCACTGATAAAGAAGCCAGGCCTTGATCAGAACGTACTGAAAAATTATAGACCTGTGTCAAACCTACCTTTCATTTCCAAAGTTCTCGAGAAGGTAGTCGATGCTCGACTGGAAGAGCATTTAACGCTGCACGATCTCCACGCAGAACGTCAGTCAGCATACAGAAAATTCCACTCAACTGAAACGGCTCTTCTTCGTGTGCAAAATGACATCCTTTGCTCTCTAGATCAGAATAAAGCTACGGTCCTGGTAATGCTGGATTTATCAGCAGCTTTTGACACCATAGATCACAACACCCTACTACGCCGACTTGACAATCATTTCGGTATAATAGGCAAGCCACTAGAGTGGATGAAATCCTATTTGTGTGACCGCTACCAGACTGTCTGTATAGATGGAGAACTTTCAAAACCTGTATTTATGAACTACAGTGTACCACAGGGTTCTGTGCTTGGTCCGAAGAACTACATTATGTACACAAAACCAGTAGGTGCAATCTGTAGAAAACATCAATTGCAACATCATTTCTATGCCGTTGACTCCCAATTGTATATGGCATTCAAACCAAAAGATTGTGTCTCGCGAGATGAAACACTGCAACGAATTGAAGCTTGTCTGAAGGATATCTTGTACTGCATGAAAGAAAATTTGCTGAAACTTAACGCCGAAAAAAACAGAGGTAATCTTGTTTGTACCGAAAAGGAATGCGAGTTCAGTCGACAATCTCAATGTAAAAGTTGATGATGCTGTGATCAGACCAACGTCGATAGTGAGAAACCTCGGGGCCATGTTGGATTCGCATTTGGACATGTAAACTCTGTCTCAAGGTCGTTTTTAATGCAGATCCGACAAATAGGTCAAATCAGACAATACTTAACTGTTGATGCAACAAAATCCCTGATCAATTCTTTAGTAACATCGAGACTGGATTACTGCAATTCATTATTATGTGGCACCCCGAAAATCATTTTGAATAAACTACAAATTATTCAAAATACAGCTGCCCGCCTCATCACACGGACACCGCGTTACAATCACATCACTCCTGTGCTGAAGGATCTTCACTGGCTACCTGTACAGTACAGGGTAGAGTACAAGGTCATGACTCATGTTTTCAAAGCACTACATGGTAAATCGCCTGGCTACATCAGAAGTATGTTGGAAGTACACACTCCACAAAGACAGCTTAGGTCTCAAAATGATTCTGTTCTTCTAGTTGTGCCAAGGACGAGGACTGTGACTTACGGTGACCGATGTTTCACAGCTGCTGCACCCAAACTCTGGAATACACTGCCAACAGCGCTCAGAGACAGTAAAACACTACCGTCCTTCAAGAAAGCGCTGAAAACGCACTATTTTAATAGAGCTTATTCATGCTGGTTGTGTGTATGTTCCCATTAACTTGGTGCCCTATCATTGGGCCCAACGACCCACATGTTCCCAGGACTATAAGCCCCATCCACCTATTGGTAGATCCCTACTATTAAGTTAAGTAGGACCCCGTCTACTTGGTTAAGTAGAGCCCCGCCTACTGGGTTAAGTAGAGCTCCGTCAACTGACTTCAATAGATCCCTACTACTATGTTTAGTAGGCCCCGTCTACTGGGTTAAGTAGAAACCGTCTACTGGGTTAAGTAGAGCCCCGTCTACTGGGTTAAGTAGAGCCCCGCCTACTGGGTTTAGTAGGTCCTACTTTTATATTTTATGTACATTATATACTGTTTTAACCATGTATTAGTCATGATTGTACAGCACTTTTGAACGTGTGTATACATGAAAAAAGGGCTATATAAATATGGTATAATAATAAATAATAATAATATATACCCAAATAATTACATAAATAAACCGCAATAACTGCAGCGACTACATAACACCGTACCTGTAACATAATTTATGTATAGTCCATGGCGTTGTTCAATATAACTTTCATTACATTTAGAACAAGGACAACCATCGGGGAAATGTTGGCAATTTGTTCTCCGAACCAATATCCCGGGGACAATATTTAGTTGTTAGGGGACCGGGGAAATACCGGAGATTTTACCATCAGCTGTCCCCGGCAGGGCCGTGGAGGGCGGGGTTTTTTACAAGCCAAAAGTAAAATCCCGGCCCATTCCCGGGGGTGGGAGCGTGGATGCAACTGTTGGTGCATAAGGCAGTGAGTTGACATCGGTGTCTATAATGAGTCGGCGTAAGAATACAATGGAAACATTTTTACAAAAAGTTTAAATAAGATAAAAGCTTACTTCTTTGTTTTATTAATTTTATTTAATTGCTGGTTAGCATTTAAACGTTATATCATCTATACTATCTTTATACTAGCATTATACTCTATACTAGTATTTACTTATCAGTACACCAGTAAATACTGTGCTGTGATAGTTTGATGAAGAAATAAACTGTCCCCCTGTAATCTGAATCCACACTGCCTGTCCTTGTTTTAAACCGAGGACCGCTGTGTTACCACTTTGACTGCTACAACATTTTGCAGTTATAACAGCGTGTACTTGCGGTTTCGCATTGCCAACAAACAGAGACGTTCCCGTTGTTTCGTCAGTTTGCCAATGTTCGACCTGGAAGGCGAAAAGGTAGATGCCGTCTGTAGGCGCCGTAAATTGCCCGGTGTTGTTGTTGTAAGCATTGCCGTTATTGTAGAGGACCTGGTTGAACTTCACTGTATCGTAGGGATATATAGTCACACCACGGGATAGGTACGCAGTAAATCCTACTGTTGTGGATGCTTCTTGTCGCCCTAAACGTAAGAGCATAACTATATGTTATGCCAAGGTATAACGCACTTAACGACTGGTAGGTGAAGACAATTGTAGTTTTCTTGATTAATGGGGACGATTAAGGGATTTTATCCAGTGCCTAAACTGGTCCTGCAAGTTTATTTTCGGTAAGCGAGCTGCCATAACGTGTTTTTGTTTATATCTCCAAAGTTTTATCCTGTTTCTACGAATTTTCTAACCACCCCTCCAGGCCAAAATCATTTTTCAAATTACGTTGTAGTCTAACGTGATCGCGCATTCTGTCTCGTCATTAAACACCATGCTATTCATTGTAAACTATGTATTATAAATGCTTAGCAACAATACATGAAAAACAATACCCACCTTCACATTTTCGTTCAGTTTTCATTAAGTAGTCTACCTTTTCCGTTAAGCTGTTGATAACACTTTCTTGTTGTCTAACAACTGCCTTCAGTTGTTCTATCTCTGAGTTGGCTGAGCTATTTGCGATGTTGGTAATTGCAAACAGACAGAGGGAGAACATAATATTATAGTCCATTGCGAATTTCATATGTAATATTACTTAATCTACACCAACGTGTGCGCACTTGAGTATGTAAATGTCGTATCTAAATGTATGCCACTGGGGCACAAAAGAAAACCAGTTTGTATGACGGCGATTGCCTTATCAATTATTAACAGGCACGTAGCTAAAACTACTACGCAGTTTACAATTTTTATAGATTTTAAATGCCATAATTATGATGAAATATAATTTGATGTGGCTAAATATTAATAATAATGTGATGTTTTTATCATTGGTCTTGAACTTCAAATTTTACTATTTCTGCTAAGAAAAGGAGGGGACATAACACAGACCCCTAGGCACACCTGAAGAAACAGGGATAACATCTGAGCTTGTGTCATTTAGCCGAATATCTAAGATACGTTGGACCCATTTTAATGTTAAGCCTCGGACTCAATGGGAAGGTAGTTTAAGCAAGACTTTCACACGACTGATCTTGTCGAAAGCCTAGCTAGACTGTACTGAACTCTAACAGAATAAGGCATACCTGCAGTTACTGGTGAAATGGGGTAACAAGGTCGTTTAAAAGCATAATGAGATGAGTGATACATGCTCTGTTTTCTCGAAACCCATGTTTGAGGCGGTGAAGGATGTTGGTTTGTGTGAAGTGCTCGACTACAGGTGGGCGATAATGTGTTCGTTGGTTTTACGTAGTACACACTTCAATGTCTCCAGTATGATGGGTCTTATTTTGTCTGCGTCTGTCGCCTTATGTGGATTAAGATTGTTCTGGAGGTTATCGATGCCTGTTGGTTGCACTGACCTGGATATCAGGCATTGTTGGTTGGAGTTGGCTGTGCTGGACGTATATGAGGTGGTACCACTGTCTTCAGAGTTTTCGTTGAGTTCTACATTTTACAGCGGGTTGAAAGGCTTAATGGTTATTTTTTGCTGCAAACAGATTGAAACTGGTGCAGTTATTTGTCTTTAAGTGGTGGTAAGCTTGTTTAGAATGTTTAATTAGCGAGGAGTATAGTTGTCCTTGGCACAACTCATAGAACAGAACCATTTTTAGACTTAAGCTGTCTTAGTGGAGTATATACTTCAAACATATTTCTGATGTAGCCAGGCGATTTTCCATGTAGTGCTTTGAAAACATGAGACAAGTCCTTGTACTCTACCCTGTACTGTACATGTAGCCAGTGAAGATCCTTCAGCACAGGAGTGATGTGATTGTAACGCGATGGCCGTGTGATGAGGCGGGCAGCTGTATTTTGGATACTTTGGAGTTTGTTCAGAATGATTTCGGGGTCCCACATAGTAATGAATTGCAGTAATCCAGTCTCGATGTTACTAAAGAATTTATAAGGGATTTTGTTGCATCAACTGTCAAGTATTGTATGATATGCGTGAAACACGACCTTGAAACAGAGTTTACATGTTTGTCAATGTCCAAATGCGAATCCAACATGACCCCGAGGTTTCTCACCATCAACGTTGGTCTGATCACAGCATCACCAACTTTTACCTTGTGATTGTCGACTGAATTTGAATTCCTTTTCGGTACAAACAGGATTAGTTACTTTTTTTTCGGCGTTAAGTTTCTGCAAATTTTCTTTCATCCAGTGCAAGATATCCTTCAGACAAGCTTCAATTCGTTGCAGTGTTTCATCTCGCGAAACACCATCTTTTGGGTTGAATGCCATATAAAATTGGAAGTCATCAGCATAGAAATGATGTTGCAATTGAAGTTTTCTACGGTGGCGAAGCTTTCTTCCTAGCTCAGTAGTTGATACTTTTGCTGTCTTGTATTGTTCAATACCACCTGGCAACTAGTACGTGTGTCGCACAATAGGTTTCGCCTTTGTATTGACCAAAACAAACCAAAGCTATATTCCAAACATACAGTAGCACTTCAAACATTTATTCATAGTTTATGTTTACAACTAACTTCAATCAAACATAGTTCTGTTGAGGGAATACGTATCACGAAGCCAGTGCTACTGTATAGTGACACAACCTTCAGCACTAGTCTTAAACCTGAAAGACAAGAAATTTAAAACACGTATGTCACCATGACAGTCCAACAGTCCGACCAAAAACCAAACAGAACAACAAATGCAAAGCCACGTAAACCCTAATCAGTTATTTGGGGCATAACCACTCATAACAAATTATCAATCGAATTAATAAGGTTATATGGCTTTATGTCGGTATTATAAATAAATGCAGTCCATTTTAAACACTGCTTAACTACAATTTGAAATCTTATTTGAACGATGCAAATCTAAAGACGTTTGGTGAATCGTAGACTTAAGTTCATAGCACAATTATGATGTTTCAAACAAACTCACCATATGCCAATTTACTATTTAGTAACCGTAATAGTAGCATTAATTTGACAATTGTCCAACTTACCCTTGTAATGGTACTTGTATTGTAAGTTAGCTCCATATTTATGCATAATTGGCTAGCTGTGTGCCAGTAGAAAAGTGTACAAAATTTTCCAGATCCAATCCAAAACAAGGTTTATACATTGATAAAAAAAAACATTGGTCAAAATGTCAATTGAGAAGCAATTACTTGCACCCATAATTGATTAAAGTCCCATTAAGTCTTAAACAGCTTTTTTAATAAGCTATAACTTGACAATTTCTCAGCAGAATATTGGAATTCGAACACTTAAGGTGATTCCCAAATTTGGAAAACACTATAATATGGAAGAACATGTAATAAAACATCCATATAGTTGGTTGACAAAATGACAATTTGTAAACAATGAATGCCTGATTTAAAGTCTAAGGGGCGCAACTCATGCAAAATGAGTATTTTGTACACCATACACTATGCTAAAACGATAGTTGGTCTACTATTTCGACAGATATGATTAACATTCTATTGTCTAGTATTGATCGTTTGTTAAGAAACAGCCTTATGGTTCCATAATTCATTGTATGTAATGGATGATCGGAAAAAAGTCGTGGGAGCATTAATGTGACTTTAACGAGTGGAATAATACCTCATACGATTTATTGTCTTGCACGACACATGACCTGTATACCGGTCAATTTAGTCCACGGCCTGACATGGCCACAGGTAACTGTATCGTTGAAAACGATTTTTTGAAAATTTATATTTTTCTATAAAGGTTTATTTGTTCTAAATGAACCAGAATTTCAACCAATCAAAAACAAAACAAAAATTGACTATTAATATCTCCATAAACTAATAACATTCATATACAGCAATGGTTATGGTACTTACATGCCAAATCTTATCAAAATTGGTCCAATAGTTAAAAGGTTATCCTTTTAAAATGTAGATACTGTTTCACAGCCGATTCATGCGGTGCAATCAACACATATCTATATGGCCGTCCACCACAGCGTGTTACACCAGTGACAGTTATAGTAAACCTTTTAGCAATGGCTTTTGATATGAAGTTAGTTTTAGGCTTATATTCATCCCATAACATTGTTTGTGTAAACACACAGCCTTTTATAGATACTAGGTATCCATAAAGCAGTTTTTGTTATTTAAAACAATGTGCAACTCTTGAATCGGCTCGTGGATTTCTGTACAAATGGACCTTGAAAGAAAAATATACATTTTCATTTTTTTTCTTTCATTGTTTCGTTTTCAACGATACAGTTAGCTGTGGGCGTGGCTACATTATATATGAAATAGTAATGAATTCAGTACAGTCCGTTGCGAAGCATTAAGAATACAAATTCTGTTCCATATCATGGCTTGGTGATAAAGGATGTCGTAAGATTTCATAACAAAAAGATGATTTAGTTTACCGGGAAATCCGACGAAACGCCAACATGCAATGACGCCCAGCATAAACGAACAACAAATACCACAATAACACAGACTCAATTCAACACAACGCAATAAGGTCTGTTTGCAACCGGAATAGAGGAATTTTACTTTACAAATTTACGGCGACAAGTTTGCACATGAATAACACGTTACCCCTAATACAAAAACCAGACGCCGAACTATTTTAAAAGCTATTGATATTGAGTCGCATGTCTTTCGTACATGTAGCCGTAAGCATACCGTCACTCATGAGCAGGGTACGCATGATATAGCATTAGTTATTATAATCAAATGCATGTAGAGGTAATAGTTGATATTTTACTATTTTTCTTAAACTTATAGCTTAACATGAAACACAAATAAGTACGCGTTTGCTCATTGAAAACATTTATATAATAATTCATTTAACATGATTGCTAAATGATACAAAAATGGTTTAATTCATTTAAATATGATTTTAATAGCAATTTTGATCTATTCAGACACATAACGTCAGAAAAATGAATATCGTCAGCTTATGTTATGTCAGTTTAATACATTTCAAGCAATGCACCAGTGAAAACTGTATAGTGGGAGGTTGGTGAACCAAATATTGTTCCTTCAGTGCACGCGATCCAGACCGATTGGCCCGCTGTTAAGCCAAATACTGCGGTATTCCCACTCTGGGTACTGTAGGAACCATGTGAGTTGATAATCGCGGCTACTTGTTTTACTCCATCAACAACCAGTGCTCCTGCGATATCAATGGCGGCCGTCCAATGTTCTATTTGGAAGGCGAACATGTACGTACCATTGAACGGTACAGTAAAGATTCCAGTGAACACGTTGTAAGCATGTCCGCTATTGTAGAGAACTTTGTTGAACTTCAATGCTCCATTTGGGTGCATATGTTCATCATGGTCCAAGTATGCAGTAAAAGCCGGGACTTCGGATTCAGTTTGTCGCTCTAGGTAAAAGAAACAGTAGCAATCATATCGATGACTTAGAATTAGAAGGTCGTAAGTGCCACTTACGACCTTTTAAGATTCATACATATTTAGAATAAGCATCACAAGGCGCTTCTTATGAGTCCATTTTCATAAAAATCTGAACTTTACATGTTGACCAAATTGAAGTTGTAAAAGTTTGTTTTTCCATAAAGTAAATGTCAGACAGTTTTTCCGTGTTTTCTCAAAATATCGATTTGGTAGTTACGACCTTCTTGTTCTAAGCCATCGATATATTTTTTACCCAATATTTTCACTGATGACCGCCTCACTGTAAAATATGACAGTGTTCCAGGCTACCTGGAGCGATATCAGCTATGGCTGTAGCGGCATGTATCTTCAGCTGCTTATGGTTGACTTTGAGTGTCAATATTTTTGTTATTATTTATTGTATCGATATTGTATCATGCGCGCTAACAATGTCTATTATTTGGTACATGTGTAGGCCCACTATTCAATAATACGAGGGTGATCAATATATTCGAGAACTTTCACTCTAGCAATTTCGTATTGTCAACAAGAGTCAAAAGCAAATACATTGTAGTTAGATATCTTCTACTGAACGCACTAATAACAAATATTTTATTTAGACCAGGTATGTGTGATACTGATCCTCGGATGACGTCATTACAAGCGTCGCCATTCGAGCAGATAACCTAGCTCATTTTCAGGACTGACATCCTGCCCTGTTGTTTGACGATATAGCAGTTTGAGTTATACCTTAACATGCATTTGGCCAAGTTATCATGCTTGGTGTTAATCTTACTGTAATGGCATGCCGTTGCTTTGCCATAACATTTATGCTCGACGGCGCGCTCCACCTTGGTTACAATTAGTGACGCGATCAAGTAAATAGTGACGTCATCGTACAGTTATTCAATTATAGCGCTAGGAAATGTATTGGTTTTCGTATGTCTAAAATCAATATATCAAATGTTAGATGTAAAATTCTCGAATTTTATGATCATCCCTCTTGTTATTCTATTGTAACAATATACATTTTATTTCCTTAGCAATGCACGACGTTCACTTAGGAGTCTTTTCTGGTAATAACATACGCAGTATGATCAATTCTGTGTGCAGTCACACATACCATACTGTTTACTAGTATTCACACACTTACAGTAGAGTAAACCAACATTTAATAAAATACGGGGAGCATTCTAAAAGTGTAGACAATTCATCTGATACTTGTACGTTACGCAATGAATGCATTTACGTGAGGATAAAGGTGCAAACGCTCTTTAAGTTATTTTTTTGCATCCACTTGACCAAGTCTACCGTTTGTGAATGAACAGTCATGTTCACACGTCAACGTGTAATCTAAAATATTCCTGTATTTGATTCAAAATATTTAACTCATGTTCTACAGTGAGAGAAATAGTCTCTCTCCCCAGGGAGACACGAGTGTACGTTTTCATAGGTAGCCCAATGACCAGGGGAAGTTAAATGTCAAAGGGTGCTTGAGCGGCCTAACAGCTAAAAAGAGCCCTAGAAAATTGGTTACATAACTGTTTTGTTACCTTAGTCAGTGAAAAATGCTGCTACAACTTTCATAATGATCAACAAATTGTATTTGTGATTTTTTGTTTAGCAAAAAAACCACTACGTATGTATTCATTTTCATTTAAATGTTAAAATAAACAGTTGTCCATGTTAATTATGACTGGCATTTTTGTATAGTGGCCTTGCTCCATTTGTTACACATGGGTCGCCCTGTCGCTTTTTTGGATATCTGTTGGTCTTGTCGTGCTATCGTTGTAACGTGTTCCGTTTTGCTAAGCTGTTTCTAAATGTCCAGCAACTGTGTTTACAGCGGTGTTAGTTTGGTTCAAAAAGTCATTTTCATGAATGTGTAATATGCTCAATGAATGGATAGTATGTGCTCTAGGTCAAGTTTCTCTTGGAACAAAAAACCCACACACAATCACTCTTATCTTTGAGTTCCACATGGAAGATTGGAAACCCAAATGGGTGACCTTGTTAACCAAATTATTTACTTACTTACTGAACAGATTGTGCACTTCACTTTCAACTGAATGTGTCTTAAATGTCTGAAACGTTTAACAAAAATGTGTATTAACATTAAAATTCTACCAACATAATTGTTAAATGCGGCTATATTTGTGTTGTTTTATATAAGTATAACGCAAAAACTCATTAAGGACATATTTATTTATCATAACAAGTACATGTTGTTCTGCATAAACAACATATTATTATACAATGTTTACAAATGTATATTTGTTGGCAATACAAGATTACACGTCGCTTGCTTAGAATGAGAAATCCTTAAGTACAAAATCACTAGTTTGAGAAAAACAAGAAAAACCTTTCCGAAAATTAGAAATATACTCTTTACTTGTAACACAAGCTGTTTGTACTTCAGTTTGATCAAAGTGACAAGTTCTTATTTTCATGAAAATAAACTCAAAAGAAGTGCCTTGTGATGCGGATTTGAAATTTAATATCAGTCTTTAAATGTTGTAAGTTGTACCTACGACCTTCTCATTCTAAGCTAGTGACATCTTTCTGACACAATATAGCATACATCACAGTTGTTTATATATTGTACTTGTTACACATTGACATAGATAAAATAATAACAGGCGCCCATTAAATTTTAAATGAACTCTCTTATTATTAATCCCCTTTAAAGTGAGCTGAGGTCGTATGGCTGGCAACTTTTAACCAATTTATGGATTGAAAACGTAAAACGTAGTATAACCGTTTGGATTATTAACCAATTTATGGATTGAAAACGTAAAACGTAGTATAACCGTTTGGATTATTAACCAATTTATGGATTGAAAACGTAAAACGTGGTATAACCGTTTTGATTATTAACCAATTTATGGATTGAAAATGTAAAACGTAGTATAACCGTTTTGATTATTAACCAATTTATGGATTGAACACGTAAAACGTAGTATAACCGTTTTGATTATTAACCAATTTATGAATTGAAAACGTAAAACGTAGTATAACCGTTCTGATTATTAACCAATTTATGGATTGAAAACGTTAAACGTAGTATAACCGTTTTGATTATTAACCAATTTATGGATTGAACACGTAAAACGTAGTATAACCGTTTTGAATATTAACCAGTATGAAAATGCCTAAACATTTTTGATCAGCGTATATTTTGACGATTTACTTTTTGATCGACGCAAAGTGTTCGGTTTATCTAAATATAAAATGTAGTTATCAAGTTATAAGTTCGTTTTGACAGGTATGTTCAAAATAAAATCGCGAACATTATTGTAAGTAGGTCTAATTTCAATACGAATAGGAAGGCGAGCCATCCCGTTCACAAATTCGAAACGAATCGACTAACGTTTCTTTAAAATGACTACTACAAACGTTCCAACGTACAAGGGAAACAACTCGAACTCGGCTGTAATCAAACACAATACTTAGGTCATGTGATATTGAACACGGACACTTGACACATCTTGAAACCAATCAAAACGAAGTATCAAATCACGTGGTCCCAAAATTATAATAATACTATTATGCTACAAAAATGTATCACAAAATCATACATGCATTTTGCAATCTATTCAGTTTTCCGAATGAAAGAAAAATAGGCATAAACAAAGGTATACATGCAACATTGTAGCTATTTACATATTAAGGTGTTTAAGGTTCAGAGAGGCAATTTTAAATCATGGGAATTGGATAACACAATGAAACAAATAATTACTCGAACAAGACAATAAAATAATGGCAGTAAAAACATTATTGCTAAGACTACAAGTCAAGATGAAATATGCGTACTACTTTTATTGGGCATATGTAAATTTTGTAGTTTGTCTTTAAAATATATACACATACTTTGCGTTGTATAAATTAACGTCGTTGATATAAAATGCAATCACAGGCTTTGTCAATGAACAAATCATGATTGACAATAAAACTCATTTTACTAATATAGTAAACGTGGTATCAATGTAACACATCAAAGCATCGCATTGTAAATACTACTACATAACACATATACTTGTTTGTATTATCATTGCCCTTCACATAATATACTGTAGTGCAATACTTTTATTGCTAAATTATGCTCTTCAGCTTGACTTAAAGTGTATAGAGCTATATTCTAACAGTCATTCAATGTCAAAATAATTACTTGCATAGTTTTGATAGTTTGATACTAGACTACCTTAATTGCAAATTAAAACTTTGGATGGGTTCCTAGTACTTTGATTAATTCGTCGAAAAATAGACGATTCTTATAGTTTCATAGGGTGTTCTAGAACACTTTCGTATGAAAATGGACAGTTAGCATGTCCAATAAATCACAGAAAGAAATTCTGTTAAAACTGAAGCGAAAAATGATCTAATGGATATGAAAGCATAATTGTTTTTCAGTTTTTGAAACTTTTTAAAAAATATCTTCCGATATAGCTCTACACTTTAAAGACTCTCTGTAATCATTTATTATTTAATTATCAACATATTTACATTTTTACACATTTATACTAAATAAGCACAATTCAAAGTGATAGTTACAAATATAAACATTAGTAATAAAGCAGATTACGGAAAAGCATATATAACGTAAACTTCATAAAAATGTCAACAAATAAAACCATTCATTGGCCAATGTGTGTTAGAATTATGAAAGAATATTGACGACACACCACGTGTAGAACATCACCCGGAACACCTAATTGTGTATTATGATATTGTATGTACAATGTATATTGCAAAATTTGATACATGACGTAAAATTACATTGACTTACTAAAGAAGCTGTGTACGTATATTTTGATTATGTCACATTGGTGACGTATATTTTGATTACGTCACATTGGTGACGTATATTTTGATTACGTCACATTGGTGACGTATATTTTGATTGTAGGTACTTGTATGTGCCACTTATTGACTTCAAAACATTGTATAAGAACACTTTCAACATTGCAATAAAAAAAGTAGCATATAACGCGTGTATGTTTGATCACAGTATGTGTGGCCATCTAAGCATTTGATTAAACATCACGTGACAGTCAAAGTCACGTGATCGTAAGACAATGAGCATGTAATGGGCATACATGTGCTGTTAAGCTAAGTGAGCCTCCAAGAGGCACGTGGTCTAACACTAAGAGATCCTTTAATGTCTTGGTCCTACTGGGCATTCTTTTGGCCTCGGCGATGTCCTTACAATAAATCAATTTCGGTGGCGGGGGAACAGGGATATCATTTTTTTTCTAAGGATTACCCCGAAGCTTTCCCTAAACCCCGAGGACCCTTTTGCCGATGCATGTCGATACCCAATTATTAAATCTGGAGTACATCGCCGAGGAAACAACATCTCAGTGGAACCTAGGCATTAAAAGCACGTGCTCTTAAAAATAGGCGAGTCTCAAATATACCAAAATCTAAACTAGGCAGGTATTGGCTTGAGTTCTTTCTTTTCTTCTGTGCTTTCATCGTCGTCGTTCTTTGCAATAAAACGTCTAACTAATGGAATGAAGTATAACATGATGCCACTAAATGCAACAATCACACCGGCAACAATGAAGGAAACATCGTAACTTCCGGTTCCGTCATAGAGCCAACCTGCAAACAACATGGGCAAGATTTGAAAGTTCCTGTCAATTTCAAGTTGATAATCATTGTTAACTAACTTGCAGGAAAACTTCATTATTTTCTACAATAGTATATACGTCAGCAAGTTAAGATAGTTTAATAATTTAAAAACGCTCCTTTAAATTGTCGGTCAACATAAAAAACTTAAACAACTAAGTTGAATAAAAACTTAGATATTATGTATGGTAGTGCATCAATGAGAAAATATAATAATTGTAAATGGCCAATACGTTACGGTTAAATCATAATCCGCATTGGAGTAGATGGTGTTTTTATTTGCGATTTTTCAGGTCCTAAACTCGAAATAATTATCATGTTCTTGGAACAGTCCCTAGGAACAATACTTCAATTTCGTCAATTTGATATTGATTTTTACATGCGTATTTCCATAATAACAAATACAATGCATTCCAAGAAAACGGCCACGAAAACACAAACCTATCGCCCTATCCTTGTGACATTTTCTATGATAGCATGCTCTAATATATCATAGTATTCTCTAAGATACAGCATTGCCCCGCTATAGTGAAACAATTTTTCGACATAATGTTGTTTATTTTGGCATTTCTAGACTCAGAGACTTGTGGCAGCGACGCATGTTTTTCGTGATTTTCAGCGTAGAAAGTTCGCATTTTCTCGGAATTAAGCATTCAACTTTTACGAAATAATTTCAATGATAGTTTCTATGAACACTCCCATCAGTAATACTATTCAGAGTTTTGCTAATTGATTCATCATAAAACCTTCATTTAACTTTATAGTGTAGGTTTTGGCAATGTTGGACAATTTTCAATTTTTGGTGCCATTTCACCATTACTGGAAACATAAGTCTTCAAACCTTCTTACGACAAATATTACTATTCTTCTCATTAAAAATTCAAAATAATTATTTACCAACATTTCCTTGGTGCTTATAAAAGAGCCATTTTGCATTAAAAACAGCAAAAGCTTCATCATCCACAAAATTGTTTTAAGCTTTAACCAAATAAAATATACAATGTATAATGATCATGTGTTGAACATTTTTGCACATGGTTTAAAGAGATATTTCAATTGTTTTTATTCAATATTGCAAAATCAGCGTTCATTTTTTATTCGTAAATAAGTTGAACACCTCTAGTATAATTTATGTTTCGGCTAACGCCTTTTTCAGAATTGTTTTATTTGTTTAACATTAGCTATGACATAAACGTAGCAATAGTAATATTTATACGCCACAAAGACCGCGGACTCCCGAGTTATACATACCTGCAATCGGAGGACCAATCAATGTGGCAAAGCCTTGGAACATCAGAAGTAACCCGAATGAATTGATTAACATATCCAGTCCTAGTAGGTCAACCAATACCACGGATGTTAAGGAAACATACACACCTGTAAATAACAACAAGTAATTATGTCAAAATGACATGCAATGTCTTCGATAATCAGGCGAGACGTTGGGCTGTTTGGGCTGTCCGTTTGTTGTCATGAAGTAAAGTTGACGAAATTAGCAAAGCAAACAAAATTCGTACTGTTTTTGTATCTACATTCAGCGTACAAGACCTTTTCTAATTGACTAACATTGTCTCGCCATTTGGAGGACATATTAACCATATTCAAAGTCAAGAGAAAGATCGTCCATGGTGTCGCACCCATGGCTGATTGGTAAATAGCGCTGTCTATAGTACCATGCCTTGTAAACAGGCGTCTATAGTTATGTTTGTGACAGCGACAAAGGTACTGACGCTAAGAAGTTTATATAGACTTGTTATATAAAGCGCTTTATAAATATTTTCAATTATATTATTATCATTATTATTATCATTTACTTTCTAAATGCATGACATATACGGACTAAACATTATACATTCTTATTAAAAAAACACAGAAATATTTAATTACTAATTGATTACCGAGTTAATACATCGTTGGCTCAGAATGAGAAATTTCAAAAAATGCATTAGTCTTATAAGGTCGTAAGTGGCACTTACGGCCTTATAAGACTAATGCATGTTTGAAATTTGCATCATACGGCGCTTCTTATGAGCCTATTTTCATGAAAATCGTTTCTTGTCACGGTGACCAAACTTAAGTTGAAAAAGTGATTGTCAGTTTTCTTGTTTTCTCAAAATATTGATTACTAGTACATGTATGTACTTATGACATTCTCCTTCTAAGTCATCGATATGTAGTATGTTTATATTATTATTTGTTTTATCATTGGCTTTTTGTTAATTGCACAATAAAGAAAACTTACCTATGAACAATCCAAACACTATTGCGTACAGTACTAATAATGGATAATTAAAACACAGGGGACATAACGCTGTTGCCACTCCACATATAGTCAAGGCAGTGTTGTATAACATAAGTCTATTGACAGAAGGTCGATCAGCTAGGAAGCCGAATACAACACGACCTACTGTATTAGATATGCCAATTATTGACACTAGCCACTTAGCGCTCTCCTCGTCTATACCCTCATCCACGGCTCGGTCAGTAAGGAAAATAAATGGCATGTTAAAGCCAATACTTGTGCAAAAGTTGGAGACGACGAACATTAAAAATATCACATCTTTGAGTAGCGACAAATCACACATTTGCTTCATAGAGTCATACACATTGGCAGACACGTTGAAACAACATAACTTTTTCTTAGCGTCTGGTTCAGTATGAAGTGACCGTAGACTAGAAATGTACATTCCCTGTTGGGATTTGGGGTGTGATACATTCAAAAGGCTACCCGATTGATAAATGCCACCTGAAACGAAAGAGATAAATAAATAAGTTATATTCTGATAATATTATGTTTCATATTAACTTTGATATGTGCTTGTGATCTAACGTGATTAAAATAAATGGCCAGTGTTTACAGATGCTTGACATGTGGATATGAACCCCTTATAGTTCCTTGTTCAACACAACACCAAATAAAAAGGGACCATAAGGGGTCATATCCACATGCCAAGCACCTGTCATTTGGCTCGTCTCATCGGTTGATAACCGTTTGTAAAATACATACATCAATAATTTAACAAAAATTGCTGACTAAGTAAGTAGAGATAGATATGGAAATATTGATATTCCCTATCTAACTGACCGGTCAAGCGGTGTTTGCATATGTGAATGACCGTTCTAAAGCTAACCCCTTGAAAAATCTGAATATACGAGCGATTTTATTAATAACCATTCAGGCAGTCGTATAGATACTACCGGACGCTTATTTGGGGACACGCATTAAAAAGTTAGAATTGAAACTATATTTCTATAACCGTACTTGAGCTAAATAAATTCTTCAAGGGCCGTTGAAAGTTCAAGTTGCGTGTCATTTAATGTCTAAACATGCATAGATGAAACTCAAACACTATACTGTGATCATTGAACCTATACGTTCGACATGACTAGGGTTGAACGTGTACTATAGTTCGCTGGCTTAGAATGAGAAGCTTCAAGGTCGTAGCTACTACTTACGACCCTATAAGACTGATACATATTTGAAATCTGCATCATAAGGCGCTTCTAAACAGCCTATTTTCATGAACATCGGAACTTGTCATGTTGACCAAAATGATGATGTAAATGTGGGTTTTACCATAAGTGAAGAATAAATTTCAGACAGTTTGTTCTTGTTTTTCAAACTATAGATTTTGTACTTGCGACCTTCTCAATCTAAGTCAACGAATTGTACAAAAGGTTTGCTATGTAGATACATGAAATGCATCATTCAAAGAAGAGCACAGCTAGACATTCTAGAAAACATTTTAGATATTAACGACGGAGCTGTATGAAATTAAAGTCCTATAATAACGAACCTCGTCTTAGTATTAGACGTTGGCTTAGCAGAGAATACAAGTTTCCATTGTAGATCTGTTGTTGTGCCTATAACCTTACTACATATTCAGCATGAATGATATCAATTCATTCATCTAAGTCTGTGTAATACCTTACACAGCTACCATAATCGGTCACTGGTCTGAATGCTGAATAGAATTAATATCCACCGATTTGTTTTCTGATTGAACTTATTGGACATCTACAGGGAGTATGTTCTAACCACGATTCCATCATTCTTTTATCACGTTTGAACTAGGTCTTGGTAATATACAGGTCACATCCCAACCAGTCAGTAAAATTTTTCACTACACGGGTAACAATGTCATAATTACCAGTAACCTTTGGTGGTCTTCCCATTGTTTAGAAACATCAGAATAGAATAGCCACTTGGTAATGACGATTCCAAACATGCTCATGCTTAGACAATGTCCAATTCTATTCTGTTCAATTATTATACGCGTAAACAACTGATTAATGATATGAAAACTATTACTTGCAAATTCAATTATTATACACCTAAACATCTGATTCAGGATATGAAAACTATTACTTGCAAATTCAATTATTATACACCTAAACATCTGATTTAGGATATGAAAACTATTACTTGCAAATTCAATTATTATACACCTAAACATCTGATTTAGGTTATGAAAACTACTACTTGCAAATTCAATTATTATACACCTAAACATCTGATTTAGGATATGAAAACAACTACTTGCAAATTCAATTATTATACACCTAAAAATCTGATTTAGGGTATGAAAACTATTACTTGCAAATTCAATTATTATACACCTAAACATCTGATTTAGGATATGAAAACTATTACTTGCAAATTCAATTATTATACACCTAAACATCTGATTTAGGATATGAAAACTATTACTTGCAAATTCAATTAGTATACACCTAAAAATCTGATTTAGGATATGAAAACTATTACTTGCGAATTCAATTATTATACACCTAAACATCTGATTTAGGATATGAAAACTATTACTTGCGAATTCAATTATTATACACCTAAACATCTGATTTAGGGTATGAAAACTATTACTTGCGAATTCAATTATTATACACCTAAACATCTGATTTAGGGTATGAAAACTATTACTCGCGAATTCAATTATTATACACCTAAACATCTGATTTAGGATATGAAAACTATTACTTGCGAATTCAATTATTATACACCTAAACATCAGATTTAGGATATGAAAACTATTACTTGCAAATTCAATTATTATACACCTAAACATCTGATTTAGGATATGAAAACTATTACTTGCAAATTCAATTATTATACACCTAAACATCTGATTTAGGATATAAAAACCATTTAGGTGCCGTTATTATTATTATTATTATTATTATTATTAATGTCCTGAAGGAATGTGGATCGTGTATCTGTATCACTTAAACATGTCGTCTAACATATCTATGTTAAGGTTTGATATATCTAACAGTAAATTATCAAATTGACCTTTTTTCATCTATCACCCGAATATCTTGGTGGTAGCTTGACAAATGACCTCACCGCGACTATAAACGACCCTTATTGAAATGATATCTTCAAAAAATTGATTTTATTAACCCATAAAATAAGATCAAAATATGTCAAGTATTCGGGACATCATGTCGGAAAGGTTATCACTAAATGTCCCTACATTTTCAAATTTGTTATAATATTTACAGTTTCTTGTGTTATATTTGTAGATAACTCTATCAGTGGCCCTGTTTCTGGTTGCCTTAATCGACCTATGCATGGTCCATGAAGGCCCAACTGTCAGTCATACTGTACACCAATATATCGACGGTGCCGAACCAAAACCCCGTAACTCAATTTTGGCGCGAAAACTTTTTTTGCAGCATCCGCATCTGCTAGACGTCCCGCGCAATTCTGTCTTGTCGCCATTTAAATAGCCAATCCCGTTTCTTAGATGGCGACAAGACAGAAATGCGCGGGACGTCTAGCAGATGCGGATGCTGCAAAAAAGTTTACAAGCCAAAATTGAATTACGGGGTTTCGGTTCGGCACCGTCGATATTATATTGTAAATACATGTATATATATTATGTGTTTAACGTCTTGTAGACTACCTTGTAACTAACAGTGATGTGAAAGCTGTTCTAGAAATACTAGTACCTAAAATAAGTCCGAACGATTTTATGACAAGAGGAGCTACTGAAACATAATTTTAAAGCATTTGCATACGTTTTGATCATGGTAGATAGATGTTTTATAAGTTACGTCAAAGGTACTGCGACTTTTAAACTTCTGCTCAACTGAAAAGGTAGCAATGACCTTAAGAAGAGTAGTGCATTTAGAAGTTTCTGGAGTCAAAATCAATGTTTCTAACTTACGATTTAAGAAATTGTGTGAATCAAGTTAATCTGTGCAATAACTGACAGGGACAGTTCTGGCTTTCATTACTGTATACATATGTACCGGTCTACATTTTATTGTGACTGTAAATACAATGAAGTTGGAATTCCATTAGTTAAATTACCTGGCGTTAACAAATGTCGATGATGATGATGATCTTCAGAAAATTGACGTCGCATGTGAGGTCGTGCATATGGTGATGTAGATGACTGGTCCAATGTAAGAGGTGATGGTCTAGCAGGTTTATGTGAATGTCTGTTGAGAGCACCTTCACTCCTGAACAGAGCAGTATTTCGATGTGGATCATCTAAAACAGCTAAGGTGTTCGGGGCATGTGTGGGTGACGTGGGCTGTGACGTCACTGTGTCAACTCGACCTTGGTCACTGGTCGGTAAATTGCCCACACTGATGAATAGTTCTAACTCCACATGGTCCTTAATAATATCACGTGGATCTTTCATCATTAAGGGCTCCTCTAGTTCAGTACATTCATCACTTTTGGAAGCTTTGGGAGTACCTTCTAAAGGTCTGAATAAGATACCGCAAGGCACACAATTCAATATAATTCCGGCTTCAATTAGAATTGCACCGTGCCATCCGAATTCGTCAATGAGATATTTAGATAACGGATTAAAAATAAAGGCACCGAGTCCACTACCACAGACGGCAAGACCTGTGGCAAAGGCACGTTTATCTTCAAAGTAATGTCCAACGCTGACAATCGCCGGAAGATATATAAGTCCGAACCCCAATCCTGAAAGAATAAAATGCAAAAATATAGTTCATGCAAGAAATAAATGAACAACCATATTTAATAGGAATATTCATGGACTATTATTTATATAAGACTCTCAAAAAACGGCCATTATAATCTAGCAAGAAATGCCTTCGGGTCGCTCTTGTTGTTTATTATCCGGGTCAATCATTGCGTGTATCAGAATATCCACATCATTAGGTGATGCTCAAGTAACATATATTCCTTCTTTACAAGACTTGGTGTTAAGCTGTGGGTATTTTGGGACATACGATTTTCGGAAATTATTTTCGCTGTCAATGTATGATATTCGTTAGTCATTATTTTACCTGCCATACTTGAATTGTTTTCAACTGGACTTGATAAATAACACTTAACCATTTGTATAATATTTACGGTGTGTTGTAACGTTTAGAAGTTTAGGAAAAACACTTGAGACTGTTTTCATCATCTGAAGTACAGTACCTTTATAAATAAATTAAATAAATCAATTACAGGTTCAAATAAACTGTCCTGTTTATAATACTAGGATTGATTGACAATATTGACTGACATGGAAAAATCTATAATCAGTTGATATTGATCTCCCATTAGAACTTCACATCTATGAAGCTATCAATTGATGTGTACATCTTCAAACCATGACGACAAGAACAATAATGTTTTATTAATTAGCTCACGCACTTTATCCATGAATAGAACAGATCAATGCTATATGATTAATATTTCAATACCTTACATCCTTTTATGTATTCATCGCTGATAACTTAATATCTAAATATCGACTTTTAAACAAATTTATAGTTAAGCATGTTTGTAGTAAGTAAAGAACTGTATAGTCATCATGAGCAAGCATAAGACATTGTTCGGGAAAGGATTTCTTGATTATGCCTAGGTCCCACTGAGCATTTTTGCATCGGCTATAAGTAATCCTGATTGAATTTAATAGGCATCGAAAGACATCGGGAGAAGGGTTCTTGTGGTCTAGTGGAAGCTTTAGGTTAATCATAAGAAAATTTGTGAAATTCCTGTTATTCAAGTCTATTTAAATCTGGAATAATTTGCTATATCGCCTAGTCATGAAATGCTAAGTGGGCCAAAGCTATATTGAAGCTTAACCATCTCCAGCCAAAACATATCTTATTAAGAGTCACATTCAATCCCTTGTTATAATGGCAGTACTAGTACTAAGTACCAGTACTTAGGGATCACTCAATCACTCATAGCGGAAACCCTGGTCATATTGTAGCTGTATAGTATCTACATCCTCACAATTAAGTGGTTAGTCAAGTCCCTAGACTATACCTTTTCAGATGCAAAATACGCTGGCTGAAAGAGAATGAGTCTATACAAACAATGAGAAATGGATTGCTTCCCTTGCAACCGTTTTACGCCATCCGATCATTTTGTTACAGTTCGATAATTGAGAAACCAGTATTGATGTCGCTATTTTGTTAATTCTTGGTGGTAAGTGAAAAAGATACTTTACATTGATTAAAGGAAATGTTTAATTCAGTTGTTGCGTGGCAGAATGCAATTATAACAGTTGCTATAAAGATGACAGTGTAAGATTTTCGGCAATCATTTAATTATCAATGCGTTAACTTTGTTATGTTTGCTTTCCTCGGTGAGTTAGGTTGAGTACCGCCTTCCCTGTCCGATTCTCTCATGTATATTTTGTAAAATTATTGACTATTCACTGAACTCACTACCGGAAGTAAACAGCAGTGTGCGCTCAGTTGGCTTCCGGTGGATGGTGGCTACGATACAACACGGTCACGAATACAAGTGTACTGGAAGCACGCACTGTTCATCGGACACACGCTCTTTGGGCAAGACGAAATACGATACAACTACGAGTATTATATTAGTGTAATATTTGACGTTAGTAAGTTTTGCTTTAAAATGTGTGTGTGATATCGAAACGTCCACTGTTTAAAACAGAAATGCATTTTGATCACGTTATGTTTCGTTTGAATTACAAGTCAATTAGATTAGAGTGTTTACCACCTGTAAACATGAGGGTGTTTTTTTAATATTTTGGTTATAAAGTGTACATCACAACCAGTAGTCTAAATCAAAGTCCATGAATTACCTTAACTTTTTCTGCAGGAAATTTACAAACTGGATACTGCTACATCATCAGTAAAATTTTGTTCAGCCAAATTTATTTTTTATTTCATTCGCAAAATTTTATAGCGTGTGTGCGTGGAATGGTCCCTTCCGGCATTGACGTGAATACAGTGATCAGCTTTTATCTTATTTTTATTTTTTAGAGGACATTTAAACCAAATTGCATGTGCTTTTACATGATTAGGAAATCAGTGTACTTGAAATTGTTCATATATTTTCCGGAGAGTAGATAGGTTTCAAGTATAGGTGAATCCATTTTATTGCGCCCTCCAAACTGAGCTAATCGGACAAAGTTGTAAAAGCGGACTATTTTCGCAAAACGCTTGATAGTTTATTTTCCTCATTCAGCGTTGTGTTAAAGATATACCAACATAGAGGTTTTTGTTAGTTTATCACGGAATTGCCTAGCATTTGGTATATTTGCACAGGGAATTAATAATAAGCTGACCTGAGCTACCGTACAACGTGGAAAATAATCTTCCTATAGATATAGACATTCATTATATACGTAAATTTAAAATATAAATACATATCTAATGTCTAAACCGACAAACGTAATGTACCTCAAATATTTCTGTTACCAAATGTATTTTTACACGAAGCTCGCGAAATATATGATATTCAACATAAAATTCGTACTTGACGTATAAATAAAACAAAAAAATAGACAATTCATCAAACAGCGCAGAATCCAAGAGACATACTTGATCTATAACAGGAAATACTCATATACGTGCGGACATTATGTATTGTACAAACACACTGTCATTTTATCTTAATTACAAATTATTTTCGGATTATTAAACATTGCAGATTTACTAATAGTAATAACTATGAACAAATGGGAACATGTTCTGGAATTCATCAAAGAATGATGGTGAAATTCGCACATCACCATCATCAAAGTCAGGCGATAATGTTTCTCCACACAATCCAAAGGGCATAGCACTTATCATTAAACGAAGTATTAGGAGTTGACCAAGTGACATGACCACAATGTGTGGCAATGGAAAAGTAAAACAATGTAGTTGTGGCGAGTAACGACAACTACTTGGCAAATAAATTAAATGCATCGTATGCAGGTGACTGTTCCCAAAGATGCACTTGGCATAATCAAATATACATACATCTTCCGATCCAATCATACGGGTGCGTTTGTCATAAAACATACGCCTTTAATTGGTAGTTCCATATTCTCAATCATAAAAACACATGCATATAGCCACTGTTCTTAATTGGTACTTAATTCGTTTGAGGTTTATCCAACGTATTAGTACTATATCTAACATATACTTAGCAAAAGGCGTTCACAAAGGTTTGCAAACATGCTGAACACGTGGCCGAATATAAAATTACTGTAAATGAAACATCACTGAGTGCATTTCTTCAGCAGGAACACCCATAAAAACCAAACGTTTGATCTCAGATATGAGTTTATGCACCGACAGACGCCTCGTTACAAGACACAGACTGTATTCCAGTAGAGGCAAATGTTCAGCCAGCAATTCTTTATGCTGAATACGCAATGTGTGCAAGTGATATATGCTTATAAGCGGACGCAGTTTCGCATAAAGTCGACACGAACATCAGAATTAATTAATCCATCAATGTGTTTTGTATAAATATGTCTACATCAACTGTAATTAAAAGATCAAACAAATCAATCTCCCAAATGACTTACAATTAGGTTGTAAAATGTATATTTTTAACCAGTTTACAATAGCTTATGTTTACCAGCACGAAGGCAAATAAAAAGTAAATAAATGTAAGTATAGAATTGCAAATTGCCATTGGACTATTACATACAATATCTAATGAGTCTATTTAAAATTAAACAAGACGGTCATTTGCCCTACAACGCTCACGAATCAGTTGAGCTAAAACATACCTGCTAAGTTAGTTAAGTTCAAAATAGGAGTGATCAAGCGAAACATGTCACAAGAGGCACTTCAATGTGATTTAAAAGGGGTTAAGATGCATAAACAAGGAATGTATTTCTAGTGGTTATAAATATGGGATAGAAGATCATAAAATGAATCAAACGTACCTTTGCTCAAAGTTAGGGGAATTTGGAAAACCAGAAATTATTTAATGAAAATTGGATTAACTCCACTTTAATAGGAGTACTTGGCAGGTATGTAAAAAAGAACATTACATTGCCAGACTACAATAGTGTATACTTACCAGCCATGATACCGAAACTGAAGTAAAGGAAGTGTAGATTGGGAGAGAATATACTGAGCACGAATCCACACGCTGCTATAATAGACCCGGCTATAGTGGTAGCCCTACAGCCATATTTGTTGGTTAGAATACTTGCAACAGGTCCTGAAATAGAAAAGTGGACATAACATAATTATTTAACACTACATTCGTAGTTGCATTTATAGCAACAATAGTGTCTACACTTGTACACCACCAGCTCTATGGTCAGTGGTGGGGCTCACACTTTGCTCAGTATGTTATTGGATGGTGTTTTTACCATTGCATGTAATGTTTCTTCGATTCGTTCGGAGACGATCATTTTCATTTACGAGGAGTTCATGAGCGGAACAGTTTAATATGAACTCGCTTAGTAAATTTTTTGACTGGAAAGCTAGTTTAATGATAGACAAGACGATATAATTATAACTTCAATGTTTGATGTACATGTTGATGCAAGCTAATGATAAGTGGTCGCCAAAACGTGGTCAATGAATGCGTTTTGGTGTGGTATACTGATGTGTTAAGAACGTGTTAGTTATTTGGACAACTACGAGTAGTTGAATGTCGAGTACGCTAAATGTAGCTGTTCTAAAATACGCTTTCTAACCTAAAAACTCTAACCGCAACGATTTGTTTAGCAGCTACGCACCTGACTACTGAATACGTATCGTCACATACTTGTAATAATTTGCATTTTAATTGACAAGCAGGCTTGACAGATATCTAATTTGAGAAAGAAATAAAATTGTTTACTCGAAAATTTAATCCAATTTTCGTCTGAAGATAAGAAATTACGTCTTCTCGAACACTTCCAGCATCTATCACCTATCTAGCCAAAAACTAATTAGCGTCCGCTTAAATCATTAACATGACTAGACAAGTGTGTGTAAAGTAATGCCAACTGCTTATCAACTGATTATAATTGGAATCGTAAGCATTTGATCATGGCTATAGTTTTAGTACAGCGTGACCTATTGGGTAAGTAAAGCGTTCGGCAGCGCTTTGTCTGTGTTACCTCCCCTGTCCTGGTAAGGATAGTTGAAGTAAATTACAACAAAGCGCTACCGATTGCTTAGTTTAATATGCGTTACGTATACATAGGACTTCAAAGGTTGCATAAGTGTATGACGTTAGTCGAAGCATTCGCCCTGTCAGTACTAAACTTCTGTGATAAATTCTGAGTTAACTTCTGGCAGAAGTTCAATCGAATTGACTTAACTTCTGAATTAAAACCAAACAGTTAACAGTTCATGTTTAATTGTAGTCCCGGTTAAGCTGAACAATGTTCCTCCCCCTGTCACACTTCGCGCCCAACATTAGGCATGCAAAAATATCCCGGTCGCTCCAAATTTTGTTGAAATCCTTTCAATTCCTAAATACAAAGAAATATTGTGACTGATATTTGTTTTTAGTATAACTTCTCCATTGATGTTTGACACGTGTCAATTTGTTGTTATTGAAATGCCATAACATGCCAATAAAGATACTGCACGCAATGTAATGATACAATTTAAATGCTTTGAAACTTTGCAAATGACACGTACATATTTTTCTGATAGCATGTTGGTTCTTTGCAACACACATTTTTTACGGAATTAAGAGATAACAGCATAAACATTCTGATAAATAAAAATGGCTGAATCAAATTATCTTTCAATGAGGATCGCATCAAAGTTTCTTCCTGGCCAAGCCACTTTTGACAATACTGATTTCTGTTTAACACTCGGTGAAATAAAAATCGACCATGCCTAAATCAACAAAAAATGACCATGAATGCATTATTATACTAGATCTAGTATTGTAAAATTTGATTTAATTTTTTTTTCAATGAACTTTTTATCTTAGGTATTTGATGTCAAGGCTGATACACATTGTAGGCGTCACTGACGACATGTATCAGTATACAGAACTGGGCTATCATCCGAATAGCTACTACAATCTATCATGATTCCGTTTCGGCTACGTTCGTACATGTCATAGATAAAATACTTGACATCATTATCTGTTATATAATATTACATGTGTCTGGAGATATATTACACATCCATATAAGGTCAAATATACAGAATAATAGGTCAGTGACGAAACGTGATATCCTTATTTGTCATGCATCATTTGATACCAAAAAGTTTTTAAAAAGTTAAGTTACCAATTTTCTAGAGCTCTTTTCAGCTGTTAGGCCGCTCAAGCACCCTTTGACATTTCAACTTCCCCTGGTCATTGGGCTACATATGGAAACCTACACTCGTGTCTACCTGGGGAGACTATTTCTCTCCTGTTGTGTGGCAGCCAACATCGATCTGCGGCGCCCAGGAATAGACACTGCCCTCACAGGTACCATTTTACAGCATGGTGGAGTGGAGCTGTGGGTCTTGCTCAGAGAAATTAACCAGTGGTCCAGAGGGAGATCGAACCCGGGACCTCTCGATCCCGAAGCGCGCGCCCTACCTCTAGGCCACCGCTCCCCACAAACGCCAATATAACTACATGTATTTGTGTACATGTATATGAATGACTTTTGAATGGTTCTTTTTCTGTTCTTATCCAAATATGAGGAATTAAGGCATACCCATGGAAAACTGTATTTTGGGATTGCTGACATTGCATGCAACTAGTGCGCACAGTACATGCAAAACCAATAAATTTAAGAAATATAAATAACTTCAATAGTATTGCATTAAATGTTTGAGTAAGAATAATCAAAATCGAACAATATTTTTTTTTGTATTTCTTAATTAGTAGCATATTATTAGGAAACCAATTATATATACGGACATGTACAAATACCATCGCGACGTTGCAGCTAATGTGTGCATTTCAAGTCGATGGATGCCATAAAGTCACAACAAACACCTTACTTCCCCGTCCTTGAAATCACGCTAGTACAATAAATTTGGAACATTGTTTGATAAAAAAAAATACCGGACAAAGAGACGGTTTCAGTCACCTGATTAGAGAGGTCAATTCGGGTTCTGTCCCCATTTTCGTCACAAATCACGTTAGTGTGAGCATTATTTCAGAACATCTTAAAATTAAAACAACCAATGATGAAACCCCATGCTATTATGTTGTTTTTAATTTGCTCACAAATCCATACATGTGACGGCGTTACTTGTTCCATCCGCAGTGTACCGTACCAACAGACGCAGGTGTCTATACCCGTAGTAGAAATGTCGAAACATCAGGATTTGAAATGAATGTCATGTTTGAACTTAGTAAGACCGTTGTGATACGGTATGTTGTTTGGGTTACGGCCAAAGGAAGGAAAAAACATTTAGCGGAGCCTAGTTCAATATCAAACGTGGCCAATGAGCAGTATGAAAAATATAGGATCCGTCGAGATCAACATTTCTTAAACGAGTCGAGCGTGTCGAGAAAGCACAAGGAGGTTTTTAGCGACCCTTTGGCAAGCTTAATAATTTGTTTTCGTGACGAGTTTCACGATTTGTTAGGACGCGTGTTGTTCCGTCATTTTTGTCACATGGAATACCGAATAGCACGGTTTTTATGTAATAATAGGATATCTCTAAAGTCTGAGAAAGACGGGTGAAATCAGTGTATAAGAAGAATAATGAAAAGTGTCGAAATAACGATTAAAATTTACATATGTTTGTACTTACCCACACTTAACGTGACACCGGGTACCAGGGATCCTACCCAGGCTGTCTCACCTTTCCCACCTTTGTAATAGTCCAGAAACTCAATATAAAATATTCCGAATGAATACACTATACCATCAGCAATCACATGAATCATGAAGGATGCTAACACCACCATCCAGCCCCATCCGCCGTCGGGAGGTGTAATTGTCTCTTCAACCTTTTTCGTTGTTTTGGGTTTTCCATTTTCCGTCGGCACTGACGCAGTATTATCACCTTTGCTATTCTGATCCATTTTAGCGTTTGAGTCTTTCTCCCTTCCACCTCCCATAGTTCTAGAGTGTGTTCCAATGGTCAATTAGCTAATGCATACATTGATCTAAAAATAGAAATAAACAACATACTTAAAATAACTTATTCGACATGATTTTAAATTATTAAAGAAAACACAGGTACAATATAACAAGTTGTTAGAGTGTGCCTGAGAAACAAAACTATAAACATAATAAGACTTACAACGAGAAACTTGAAAACTATACAGGGTCACTGTTTTGTTGTTTATTAAGTTTAATGGCGTTTCTTAAAAATGTTTTTGTTATACTAGTATACGAAGATTGATTCACTTTCCCAGTTTTTGTTGAATGTATGTTTACCAGTTCCAGCCTACCCCCTTTAAGGAACCAGGTACTTCATGGTGTGCAATTTGCGTGTAAGGTTATGACCTTTCAGGACCGGAAGTCCAATCCAGATTGCCAGGTTACATATCAATCATACGTATGACATCTGGAGGTTAAATATTAAAACGTCAACATTGAGAAAATGGCACTAACTCTACTTTTTATTGTGGTCATAATTTTAGAGTGTCTCATTATTGTTGTGGTGTTCGATGATTGCTTTACTAAACCTATTAATGAGCTATTTTTTTGCCCTAACCAAACCATACGTTTTGTCAAAAACATATACCATACACCACCTGGTCATTATCAACCGACAACTACCCACCAGACACAATAACTGTACAATTATATCGCAAATTGGAACATCCTTTCATCTACAGTCTGGCGAAAACTATTTTAATACAAACATAAACAATCTGACAATTTATTGCACCAAGTTTTGGTATAGATCCGAGTAAGTGATACCACAGACGCCGTTTAATTATTCAAACTGAATTAGAAATGTTTATATCTAGCCTTAAGATATTTTGAGACCTTTATAAATATTTTCAATCAGCAACTTATATAATGCCATTTGTGTTGACTGCTAATGTCTTTGATTAACCGCATTTGGTACAAAACTATTCAAATTGTAACGATTTTAAACCAACGAATAGTAGTTTATTTCGTTATTCTTAGTTGTCATCGTAAATATTATAACCACTAAAAAGATTATTGAACAAGATACATGACAGCAAGTATGTATTCTACTGAAGCAGAACAGCTGAGTACAGAACTTGACCGCAACCACACCACACAAAGCCCAACTAAGCTGAAGTACACGTACAATGAAAGTAAGAGTTTACCAAACTGAGCCAGTATCACCACTAAATCACGTTCATTTACAAAACACACGTTGACAAAGTTGCCGGTAGAATATGCTACTTAACACTACGACTGCAACACATGCACTCATTATAGCTTGTATTGAAAGACAATCGAATCCATACAAAGTCTGCAATTTCAGACACAACAAGATGAGAAATGCTAATAATGAAATGTCCTACAACCAGTTATCTGCTTGAGCTAACATTTGTCTTCATATGGTTTTGTATGGAAGCCTATCGCTGACAAATATGATGCCGTGATATATTTCGGTTACATCGCCTTGATGCAATAATGCAAACTATATGTTTAACAGTTATATATATATTAAAATAGGGACATACGACAGTCGTACCGACAACCCTCGTAGTGTCACTCTATGGTTTTTCCAATTAGCTCAAACATCACCTTCATTTATATTTAGAAAGTTTTAATAAATACCAGGTACATAACCTTCGTTTTACAAAATCACAAACATGCTATTACCAAATGTATCCATTATCCAAACTCGTGGTAACTTCTATCAAGTAAACAGCTATGTAACCGAGTATATTACTGATTACTAGTATTAAAACCACAGTATAACATTTATCTTCATGATGTTATCTTACTACATAATGTGTATAATTTTACTCTCCCCATAACTGTCTCGATGAAAGTAGATACCAATGGTCTAAAAAGATGGACGAATACTCCTAGATACAAGTATCCAAAATGGTCTAATACAAAAACAGTGATCAAATACTCCTAAGCTCTATTAGATGTTTTCACAAGTATCCAAAATGGTCTGATACAAAACAGTGGTCAAATACTCCTAAGCTCTATTAGATAGATAGATAGATAGATTTTATTCAGTATTGAGGTACATATTACATGGATAATTAAAAACATGTATACATAATAAAACAAATTATACGTACATGCATTCAAAAGTACCCATGACAGGCACACCAACACTAAGGATAACACAAAAAAGAGATATCTCTTATTTCCATTGTGGTCCTTTAGTGTTGATGGCATGACATAGAGAGGCATTAAGTATAATGTATTATAGACTATTGCACAGATATAATAACATTAATGCATAAGCATATTAATTCATCACAGATACTTTAAAGCTTTAAATTGGACATTCTATACATTATTTATATCACAGATAATATGTGTCAACAGTCAAATGATATTAAAAAAACAAAAACAAGTTAAAGTTAAGAATTTACCAATACTGAAAGACTCTACCTGGCATACATTACAGTAATAAATAAATGAAACTATAAAAATAGTAAATAACTCTGACATAAATAAAAAAAATATAATGAATTTACTTAAATATTAAATGATGTAGATATAAATTACTTAAAACTTCTATGCATAAATAAATAAATAAATTATTTAATAGATACTAATAAATAAATGTCATTTAACTACCTTAAAAATTTATACCAAATTGTCTAAAAAATGTTTCTTGACTTTTGCTTTAAAAACAGGCAATTTCTCAGTCAGTGCTATACTAGCAGGCAGCTGGTTCCATTGATTAATGCCAGAGTAGAAAAAAGATTGTTTCCCAAAACCTTTGACCTTAGGAACAGAAAATCCTCCCTGATCACTCAATCTTGTTCTGTATGAATGAATAGAATCCTGTGTAATGAAATTATCACCCATATAGTCTGGGGCTGTACCATTTTTTATTTTGAAAACATGACACAAAATGATCTGGTCTACACGCTTATTGACCGGTAACCAATTAAGTTGATTAAAATGCTGACTTCCTATGTGCGACCTAGCATCTAAATCAAGCACAAATCTTATTAACTTATTTTGGGTGGTTTGAAGCTTGGATTTAAGTGACTGGGTGAGCCCATGGTACCATATAGAACAGGCATAATCAAAGTGGCATTGGATAAGGGCCATAACAAGAAGTTTCTTGGTGTGTTGAGTGAGGTAACCTTTTTTACGGTATAGATATTTTAACCGGGCATTAGCTTTCTTTAATATTGATCGGGCCATGGAATCAAAAGATAGGGTCTGGTCAATAGTAGCACCAAGATATTTTACTGCATTAGTTGGTTCAATATTTGTACCATTACATGTTATGTTTAGGGAAGAGTTTGACCTAAGTCTATGTTTAGATCCAAATAAAATTGACTCAGTTTTACCAAGGTGAAGTGACAACTTGTTATCAACCAACCATTGACTAACAAGATGTAAGTCATCTTTCAAGGATGTTTCCACAGAGGACTTACATTTGCCTGATACAAGAATGCCAGAATCATCTGCATATAACAAAAGCTTGTTTTTAACCACAGCTGACATATCATTAACATAAATCAAAAATAACAGTGGACCAAGAATGGATCCCTGTGGAACTCCACATGTGATCGGTGCAGTAGCAGAGTGGGTACCAGAGACATCAACTAATTGTTGTCTATCAGTCAAATAGGATTTAAACCATCTTAAAATATCATCACTAAGCCCTGCAGCTCTCAGTTTCATAAGGAGAATGGAGTGGTCTACAGTATCGAAAGCTTTTTGAAGGTCCAACAAAATCATGCCTATAAGGTGGCCTTTGTCCATCTCCATTCTAATATAATCTGTTAAATGAATTAAACATGTATCTGTAGAGAATCCACTTCTAAATCCGGACTGAAATTTATACAATAATTTGTTTTCCCTAAAGTAGGACTCAATTTGATCATATACCACCTTTTCATAGATTTTTGACACAATACTAAGAATTGAAACTGGGCGGTAATTACCAACAGACGTTTTGTCATTTTTCTTAAAAATAGGAACAACTCTAGCTGATTTTAGATCCTCTGGTACCACACCCTGAATGAGTGACAAGTTTATGACATGGGCAAGTGGTTCAGCAATTATGGAAGCACCATCTTTAATAAAACGGGATGGAATACCATCTAATCCAGTAGCTTTGTTAGCACCAAGCTGAGTTAAATATTTTAAAACCTGACTTTCTGACACTAGTGAAAATGAATAGCTATTTGGCAATACACCTAAACTTGCATAAAAATTTGTAACAAAATATTTTCCAAACATATTGACACAAGCTGGTAATTTTTCAACAAGTTTTGATGCAACTGTTGTATAAAATGAGTTAAAGGAGTCAGCTATAATCTTCTTATCAAAACAAATGGCACCCTCAATATTGAGACATATATTTGAACATGAAGATGATAGCCCTTTTTTAGAAGGTAAGCCAAGATTTTTCAGAATAGACCAGAGTGACTTGGAATCATTCTTATTGTCTTCGAGAGATTCAGTAAAAAAGCTTTTCTTAGATAAATCAATCAAATATTGTGTTTTATTTCTCAAAGATTTAAAAGTACTGTAGTTGTCTTCACTTCTATTATTTTTATATTGTTTAAAAGCCAGGTCTCTCTGTTCTATAGCAGTAAGAATATCATTATTAATCCATGGCTCAGTTCTTTGTTTAATGCGAAGTTGCTTAACTGGGGCAATATTGTCAACAACTGACATAAATATATTTTTAAAAAGATTCCAAGCGTCAGATGCATTGTCAGAAAGAGTGACACTAGACCAATCAGCAGCTAACAAGCTAGCATGAAAATCTTCACGTGTATAGTTTTTCATAGAACGTGTAGTGATGTTATTATGTGAACCAATAATGGACTTAGATACCTTTCGAGTACAATAAATCATGTGGTGGTCACTGAAACTGGTTTCAATGACACCAGATTGTGAGACATTATCTGAATCCGACACTAAAATCAAATCAATAGTAGTCGATGTTGTACTACAAATTCTAGTAAAATCATTAATCAACTGTGTAAAGTTAAACATATCAATAAAAGAGCTAAAAGCTGTATATAGAATGGCTGATCTTGAACATTTTGAAACATCAGTATTAAAATCCCCTAATAATATAGTTTCATACTCCGAAAAATGACTAGATGAAGAACACACACTGTCTAAAATGTTATAAAAGTTAGATTGGTTAGGTGGTCTGTATATAACACCACAAAGAATTGGTTTTGACTTTGGAAGAAGTACTTCCAGCCAGGTTGCTTCTAGATCACTGTGGTTTAAGTCACTGCGGCTATTATATGCCAAATCCTTCCGAATGTAGATCAATACTCCGCCCCCTCTCCGATTCCTATCCCTACGTTGAATGAGGTAATTATCAATAAAAATTTCTGCATCGGGCACTGTGTCGTCAAGCCAAGATTCTGTTATGCATATACACGCTGCTTTTGTTTGACGTGATATAATACGAATATCGTCCAATTTTGGCAGAAGGCTTCGAACGTTAATATGAATGAAATGAAGGCCACGTTTAGTAAATGCCTTGTATTTATCAGAGGAACAACTATTATCAGCAGGTCCTGGACAAGGGTGAACATCGCCACACAGAAGTATGCACATAGATAAAAAGTTACCATTTCTCTCAGTAGAATAAAAAGACTGGGTATTCTTCTTTGTGTTAGTTACACAAAAATTTATAAAATGTTGATAATAGGAATGCTGCCCGTATGACAATGGTAATAAAGCAACAGTGTCCGAAATCCAATTCTCGTCCGAGTACTGGTACACTTCATATTTACACAAATAATTCTCTTCTGTAAGACGTAGTAGATAAAATGATAAAACCAATAAAGATGTTTTCACAAGTATCCAAAATGGTCTAATACAAAAACAGTGATCAAATACTCCTAAGCTCTATTAGATGTTTTCACAAGTATCCAAAATGGTCTGATACAAAACAGTGGTCAAATACTCCTAAGTTCTATTAGATACTTTACACAAGTATCCAAAATGGTCCAACAACGTAGTATCACCGGCTAAGCATCATTGCTTTAGACAAACGACGCCAACAATAAGAGCAAAATACCATTAACACGTCTGAGTGTCATACGCCAGATGGTGCAGACATGTTGAAACATCGGCCACTCCATCATGGTATGATATCATTGAATGTCTAGTTGGTGAGTTGTTTGAAGGTCAATACATAGTCAATACTATGTTTTAGTAACTTTTAACACAATGCGATTCAGTTATAATATTGTTTTATAAATTGCAATCATTATAATTATCCATTATAAGAAACGGCTTAAACATTGCTTTCCCAAACCAATACATACAATTTTCGATACGACAAAACAATTTGCTGGACCATATTATAATTGAAGACAATTGGTCTTATTGAATTGACCTCCGTGTATAAAAAACATGTTCGAAAATTAAATCAAAGGTATACCGTGACAAAAAGCAAACATACATTATGCCAAGGTATGTTCCAAACCAAACAAAATACCGTGTTGCTTGTCGTTTCGTCGAAACCATGTGCGAGGGTAATTTGTCGTTATACGCTTCATTCGGTCACTTGGGGTCACTGTTTCATGGCATATCTTTGTGAAATTAGGTTATCCAGCTCTTTTACGAGTTGACGTGGATTTTCTTTTTTTTTCCGTTGGGATATGTATGGGCATTGTTTGGTGAAGTTGTGTTATGTTATGTTGTTATTGATTTCTGTGCTCGGATGGTTAAGTTGAGTGCTGCCGTCCCTGTCCGATTGTCTCAAATATGTTTGTATGATGATTTGAATGGAATAAAGAAACTTTTATATGCGTTTCTCGATCTTAATAAAACCCCATGATTGGGACAAGCATAAACGTATCTTATTGCCAGCAATAGAGTAAATAGCAATTGGGACAAAGAAGCACAGAACGTTCCGAAAAAATACTTTCGCCCCAAGGAATCACATGAAAATACTGCCATGCACATTGTGTCAAAATCATAATTGTACCATTGGTTTCAACATAATTATCGAATTTTGCTAATACAGTCAGAATTTCATTTATACCGAACATCAGTGATAAATACAAGTAACTTTACATTCTGAACAAACACAAACTTCAATTAATCGTGTGTAAGATATTATATGGTATCAAGTTAAATAAGATCACTTTAGATAGTGTTTTATAACCAGGATTTTGTTGTTGGAGAAACAATACATCATTTCATCAAAATCGTGAGAAAGCTTTTAGTATGTCATAATAAAGACAGTTAATGTTTAAATACGAAATCGAAACTTTAATGACCACAGTAAAATTTCAACACAACAGTCAGTTCGTAATACAATGTTTAATATCCCTCGGTGGAAACATCAGCTCCGTCTAACACTATTATGGGAGGGTCCATCAGCAGTCGGATATTGAAAAGATGTCAGTTTCAGCGGTTTGAACAAGAGAACAACAAGTATATGACAGTAGTCAAAATACACATGGTACCTAATTTGTACAAAAAAGGTACATCTATTCCAAACCAGCAATGCACTTTTAAGTTTATTATGTATATAGGCAACACCTCTGACATGAATGCTAAATAACGATGTACGTATTTCTATTCTGCCAAATGTAGGTTCATATGTAACACGACACGTACTAGTAGCTACAGTAAGGGTTAACTATAGTAACGCCAATCCGGACAGAGAAGGCAGCACACAAAAGGAGCACGACAGACACCGAAAATGAAAAACAAAAAAGCAAAACAGAAAGTTAACACATACGACAAGCACGAGCCGAACCTGAACAAGACAATGTAACTAAACCACTACATAAAGACAAATAAACACCGGAGCCGAACCTGAACAAGACAATGTAACTCAACCACTACATAAAGACAAAGAAACATCGGAGCCGAACCTGTACAAGACAATGTAACTCAACCACTACATAAAGACAAATAAACATCGGAGCCGAACCTGTACAAGACAATGTAACTCAACCACTACATAAAGACAAAGAAACATCGGAGCCGAACCTGAACAAGACAATGTAACTCAACCACTACATAAAGACAAATAAACATCGGAGATGAACCTGTGCAAGACAATGTAACTCAACCACTACATAAAGACAAATAAACACCGGAGCCGAACCTGTACAGGACAATGTAACTCAACCACTACATAAAGACAAAGAAACATCGGAGCCGAGCCTGAACAAGACAATGTAACTCAACCACAACATAAAGACAGAGAAACATCGGAGCCGAACCTGAACAAGACAATGTAACTCAACCACTACATAAAGACAAAGAAACATCGGAGCATTATATATGATTACACGACACATACAATTATAGATCAACTTAAGTTATTACACACTTAAAACATACACACAAATATATTGTATCGGCTATGGTAATGTAACTTATATCAAAGTTAGGCTCAAGAGACTGTATAGACTGTTAGAAAAAACGCGAGGCTAATATAAATCGACAAATAAGGTCTACACTTAACTCCCTTAGGCCACAAGTATTAAAATTACAGTGCGTAAGAAATCCACTTGAAACAAAACAATTGTTTCATGTCGAGTACCATTGTACTTTGATAAAAAAAAACAATTACCATACACTTCAGAGACGCTCACTGTTAAGAAGTGTGGTGTGAACTGAGTTAAAGTGTGAATTGAATATGGACATGTGCTATGATTCACCAAAATGACAATGTATTGACCTTTATACCAGACGTACAAGAATGACATGTATCATCAGTCCCGTCTCTCCTGCATTAAGAATTCTTACGATGACATTTCAAAAATCGATTGGATACTTTAAAATCACATAAACTCTACCATAAAAGCTGCTCTCCGCGGAAGGCTTTAGTAATGCCTCTTATAGAAGGATATTGCATTAGCGTATTGTTATTATTTAATATTCATCTTCGTCTCCCAGTATGTGATCAAGAGTCGTTGTCCGATTGTAACTGTGAACAGTTGTGTAATTGAATGATTTTAATAAAACATCAATGTGGAAAGTCATGAATGACATACTACATGTACTTATATCGCATGATAACTTTTCCGAACAAAACGCCAAACCATGTTACATTATTTTGATATGATCCACGCCTTATGATTGCGAACGTCTCATGTATACGACGTCATAGTTGTATTGCATGTACTGGCTTTCGTCTCTTATAAAGTGTATTTTTAACTTAATTATGGTTTATTTAATTGTAAACGAAATACGTGAATTGCTTATTTTTTCTCAATTCAATTCAAGAGACACATTGACATTTTGACTTCCCTCGATCATAATATTAGAAAACATGCGTTCAAATATTCATTGGGAGACTATTTCACGCCTTGTTTGTGTAGCCAACATCGAGATAGTTTCCAACAATATCGAACATGTAATGACACTGCCCTCACAGGTAACGATTCACGCCTTGCTTGAGTGAAACAGTTGTTTTTGCTCAGAAAAAGTAGGTTGTGGCGCAGACGGGGATCGAATCAGGGAGATCTTAATCCCGAATCGTCAGCACTACCCCTATACCATCGCTCTACGCCTTTTTGTTTTAGACTAGCGTTAATCCTGCTACATTAAAACACATTTAGACTTTACACTTATGTGCAATAGCTGCGACAAAGTTGATATAACTAGCCCATTGTAAATTCAAATACACGTGATTATGACATGTAAACTGTCAACGGTCAAGTGTAATATATTCAGAACAGTTACAAGTGGTTTTGGTTTCAAACTTTGCATAAATTAGGCCATTGTCATACTTAGACTAAGTTCAGGGGTGAGTTTGATGACAGCGTGAGAGTTCATTTGAAACAGAATTCGACAGAGTTCTCATGGATAAATACTTATTAATTAAGTTAACGCCTACTCACCGATGTGTGAATCAAATCGTAATGAGAGAATTATAAAGTCAATACTTTTATTCAAATTGTAGAGCACACGGTTGCTAGTTCATTGCAATACCACGACTTAAACGTTTCTCTCATGTAAATATATGATATGCTTCTTCTTGCATTATATTCAAAAATCAATGTGTTTTACTTGCAGAACGCTACCGACATAGTAGACGCTTAGAGGCTAATGCAAACCTACATTTCACCGAACCCTCACGCTTAATAATTTATTATATTATTATATGGGCTACTTCAAGGAACACGAACATGTAACATGATTCAGTCCAGGTTTTGATGCACTAAATTAAACACCATCAAAATAGAAACAGATACCTTTCATATGCAAACATGTGTGGTAATTGAAAACCTCGTGCATCATGCAGGGGAAATTATTTGCGTCACGTGGCAGTGAAAAGGTCGACTCATGGCAGACCCATGCACGTAGCATGATGTTCATACTTCAGAATCAAGCGGTAGACTTTGGTAGTCTGTGTAACTCAAATATCAATGCAAATCTTGCTGACAAACGAGCATTTGCAACCAGACAATGTCTCGTCTGTAGTGATGATAGTGGACCATCAATAGTGAGAGAATATCAACCCACATCATGATCACCCATGTTGCTCAGATAAAAGTTTTTGCAAGCTTACATAATTATAGCTCTTTGCGTTTCAATGTACAAACTCATGGCTTCATCCATGCATACTAGTATGCAAATTTGCTGAAGGCGGGCCAAGCAATTTAAAGATACTACAGCAAACAAAGAAACGACTACATGTCCGTAGAATTATTGCTTTAATATGTCAATTTTAAAGAAAGTAAAAAGGTAATAGATCATTATGATTTCGTCTGTTACACTATGTTGAAACTACTGAGCAATGGTTAGCTTGTTCAATGCCATATAGTAAAATCCGTCAAGGATAACCCATTAAAGTGCAAGCATTTTTTTACAATGTGCCCTTCGTTTTGCTGAAGGAACTGCAACTAGAAGAGACAGTTGTGTTATACAAGGAATCCGGGCGAGCTGCCCTAGCTCTTTCCGAACAGACTCATTGGTTCTTTAACATATAACGAGACACTGGTCACATCAACAACTCATTAACACAAGCAAATTGTTTTGACGGGCGCTCATACTCGCTCCAAGTTCTGATTCGCAATAATGTGTCAGAGAGGACTTTTGTCGGTAAATTAACCAACATTAAATATTTGATAAAACATGATTATACGGGTGACGCTTATCAATATAGGTGTATCTGTGACACCAGACGCCCTATATCAGCGTATTACAGTGTTTGTATTAGATTATTTATACATTTTGTACCATTTATTCAGCGGTCTCAAAGATTGTAAAACAGACAAAGGTCAAGTGTGTTCAACAATATGAAATTATTACGCTACTTATAGTATGTTTATCTACATCGTAATAGGACAACTACTACATGTAGTATATAATCCATATGATGTACTTTAATGTAATAAATAATATGGAGTGTTATGTCACTAAATGTCGTACATTTTTTGTATTTATTTTAAAGGCTTCAACTGCGGCGAAAGTATTACAAAATATTCTTACGCTGAGTCAAGTTGGTAAGTTAATACATTTTTGCAATACAGCCATTCCTCGACAGTATACTCAGGCTTAAACTCATCAGGCAATGACATATGTTAGAACACTAGGTAGCTGCCGTGGCCGATCTTGTTTGACAGAATACGTCCGAGACACTGTAATTGGTGCAGCCATGTCCATCCTTCAAACAGTAACTCGTCAATGAGCACATTTCAATTGATTGATAATGAACAACGAAGTCGGACATGCAAACGTATGTTTGCAAAATATTATTTATGGCATGGGAGGGGTATGGAATTGACTAAATTCAAAGTAAAAAATATATACTAGTATTGAACATAAGTATACATATCGCGAGCCGGAGAGTTCGTCCCTTAAAATGAAATGGTTTGTAACTTATAACTACTTCCATAAGTTTTTGTAGAGTGTTAATGGCAATGGATACTGTTATTTATTCTGACTCGTAAAGTAGAAATACATTATACGGCGAAATATAAATTGTAATACCGAAACGGTTCGATCACTCAAATTGAGCGCACTTTAATAATAAATTGTTTGTTACCTTTTAATTGCAAGGAATAATGGCTTGCTAAATATTTACCACATGGGCGGACCTTAATGCCATTCTCCTGATAGAAAAATAATTGCAATAAGTCGACATAGTATTTTTTCTAAATGCGTTCACTTCCGAAAGTAATTGTTCGATTGGATCGTTTATGTTAAATGGCATATTGTTCAAATATTAGGATATATAGAAAGACAAAGTTACGCTTATAAGTCTTAATCATTTGGAGGTTCCTGTTGCCCCTACACAATCCATAGCATTATATGTTGGGGGTTTAGTAATGCAGACAAATTAGAAATAATTCACTTACAGTTTTGTAAACAACTTCTTTGCGTAAAAAAACAAACCCAGAATAATTTTATATACGGTGAATTAGGGAGAATACCTTTAAAACAAAATAGATATGTTAACATCATTCGTTTCTGGCTTAAAATAACACGCGCGGAGGACAGAAAACTTACAAAACAAACTTATAATCTCATGTTAAATGATATTGAAAACAACGCAAATACTGTAAATTGGGCGTCAAAAGTAAAAAATATTTTACAAATTACTGGGTTTTATCATGTATGGCTTTTTCAAGGAGTAGAAAATAGTACCACTTTTATTAGTTTGTTTAAACTACGAATAAAAGATATCTTTACACAAAATTGGACTGCAGAAATTAACGAATCATCACGTGCAAGTACGTATTGTTTACTAGGAAAGTTTGGTTTTAAATCTTACTTAGATGTTATAGATATAAAGAAGTACAGAATAAGGTTTTCTCAACTTATTATGACAAGTCACCGATTAGAAATTGAAAGTGGAAGATGGACTAAACCCAATAAGATACCAAGAAATGAACGAAAATGTAAAATTTGCAATTCATTAGAGGACGAGTTTCACTTCATATTAGAATGTCCACTCTACAATAGCTTACGTAAAATATACATTGACAAATATTTCTGGCAAAGACCAAATATACCAAAATTTATTGAACTTTTAACATCAGAAAATCATCGTACTATCAAGCAACTGTCAGTTTTTGTATTCAAAAGTTTTGAATTACGTGACTGTACTGTATTTGTGTAACCATATATATGCTTTTCTCTGTTATACTGTAATATTGTTTTGTTATTACTGTGTAATATTTTGCTGAATGATCATTTACTGCCATTACCGTCATAATCTATTTGAATATGCTTTAAGTCACATTTACTGTATATACTGCATTCTATCATTTATATTTGTACATACTTGTAAACTGTTGGGCTTCAAGCCTTATGTTTGAAATAAATTACCTACCTTACCTATGTTGTAAGGTTTGAATGTTTTGTAAATTGTTTGCACATTTAGTGTCTTATGGACACGGTCACATTGACTAAAACAATGATAACACAGTCACAATGTTATCATCACGCCTGGCCACTACTCGGTGGTTTCCGTAACTGAGAAATACGCCTCGTACATAAGTGTCCCAGGGTTACAAGTTTTGGTTATGCGGTTTCCGGTAACGGCCAATCATCAGTTATTTTCAATGCTACCAAGGAGCCGTTCAATTACCGGTGTTCTTTGATACCTTCCTAGGAGTAAGAAAACTTTTAGTTCTCTTCGATTGCATCGTTTGATTCTCATGAGTCATGTTGTAAAGTAGTCCGTGATAATGGCGGCTTCCCTATTATGTCCGAGGCACTTTCGTTCGATAAACGCCGAAGAGTTCCTATTGGAATCACAGTTAAATAATGTGGCAGTGTCAGGATTTGAAAAATCAGTCCGCTTAGCTCAATTTGTAGAGCACGAGATTAGTAGTCATAACTGATTTCGGGGTAGTGGGTTCAAAACCCGGGCCATCCAACTAAAATTACTAACAGTCTTTCGGATGAGACTTTAAACCGAGGTCCCGTGTATGGATGCTACACACCTGGCATGTAAAAGAACCAGGGACGCTTCTGGAATTGGGGCATCTTCTGTATTATGCACTATCCCCAAAATCTTAAAAGACTAAAACTCTTCTGGGGGGGCTCGCCCATATGGATTATCCGATGGCGAGGATAAAGAAACTCATTAAAATCGATTTGAAAAATGCATTATTACAGCAACTGTATATAGCTGTAAATAATCTAGAATGTTGTGTGCAATATAGACACACCATAAGAGTACTCGTACCATTATACATGTTAACAACATAATACATATACCTAAAGCAATGGCATTTTAAAAACAGAATATACAATACATAGAGGATCTATCACGAGTTGTCAATTGATATAAATTTATATTAAACGAATTTTTGAAAAACATTAAGTGAGCCTTTGGCGAGCTTAATAATATTTACGGAACGAGTTTAATATAAATATATCAATTGACAACGAGTGATAGATTCTATATATCATATGACACTAAAACGCAAAATACGCATCAATTTATTGGAAAAACACACCGATGTAGTTTAACTTTATACTGCACATGTTACGAATAAGATTATACGTACTCGCTATACTAACCCGGATACAAGGAAATTCATGTGATATATTGTAGTTATATTGAGAATAAACTTCACTACTGATAAATAATCGAAGCATGTTGTAGTGCCAATTAGCATGGGAAGTACATTCTGTTTATGGATAATACCATAATGATGTGAAAATATCACCGCTAAGTTGCCGTGAAGTAGCAAGCACCGGCTAATTGCGTACACCCATAGACAAGTGAACATGTTCCTTATGGTAGTCATAGTAACAAACATGCTTCATACAATAAACCTGTAACTAATAGCTCTATCCAATTAATATAACAGTTATCATTTTTACTGTCCATGCAAACGAGTATCGCTCTGGTGTGCATAAAAAGTTTTTAAATACGAATCTATTTCAATATATACGCAGGTGCTTCTCTACCGAAATACAAACATACCGTATCGAGGAGGCATCTCCTAACTTCGACTGACCCGACTATCTGCTTAATACGCTTCTTTAATTTGCTATCGTTTTATTAATAAATTGGACTCTCGTGAATCAATAGTGTTAAACAATTTACGAAGCATTGGCCAACAACCGGACATCGCACCATTCGAGCAAATTCTCCAATATATTAAGATTCCTATCATTCGTGTTAAGAACAATAAAAAGGGATACAGTATGGAATATTATTAATTATTCAACTCTCAGCGCAATATAAAACTATAGTTTGGAACACTATAATGGAAAAAATCAATCTAGAAGGTGATTATGTAGGTGAATATCCTATACTAGAATGCATGTAAGCCGAACCAGAAACTGCTATAGTATTTGCGAAGTTAAAAATGACATTACGCACTACGTCACACAGAACTACCTACCAGGAGTAGTCCTCACTAGAGATGCAACCTTTCAATAAAAGGTCTATAACCGAAATTACACCTGTCATCCGTACAGAAGTTGTTAGTATGCCATCTCGCATTTGTATTAAAGTCTTAACGTCTGATAATATCGACCAGGATCTTTTACAATTTCAAAGCCACTAACGGAACTACACTATCCGTGGGGAATATTAACTGAGACACATGATATATATCATAGCATTTCAATAAACACACGTTTAGCAATTTTGAATACAAACAATCTATACAACAGGACAATGAAGTTATGCGCATTTACTTGTCAACTCCTATTCGCAGCTTTTATGAATTGTTATTGCCTTATTTTGCATGAAAACGAGTAGCGTTCATTAAGCTCCGTGAAGTTGGCACCGGGTTACAAGTTCGTAGTTCGATATTCAAATTCTAACTGATAGCCAATACCGAACTAGCACAAAGTTCGTTATTCGACACCCTTTGGCCAATACCGAACTGGTGTCCAATCTGCAGCCAGCACCAAGTTCGATATTCGACCCAAAAAAAGGCGAATACCGAACTGGGGTCGAATCTGCTGCCAGCACCAAGTTCGATATTCAACCCAAAAAACAGGCGAATACCGAACTGGGGTCGAATCTGCTGCCAGCACCAAGTTCGATATTCAACCCAAAAAAAAGGCGAATACCGAACTGGGGTCGAATCTGCTGCCAGCACCAAGTTCGATATTCAACCCAAAAAACAGGCGAATACCGAACTGGGGTCGAATCTGCTGCCAGCACCAAGTTCGATATTCAACCAAAAAAAAGGCAAATACCGAACTGGGGTCGAATCTGCTGCCAGCACCAAGTTCGATATTCAACCCCAAAAAAGGCGAATACCGAACTGGGGTCGAATCTGCTGCCAGCACCAAGTTCGATATTCAACCTCAAAAAAAGGCGAATACCGAACTGGGGTCGAATCTGCTGCCAGCACCAAGTTCGATATTCAACCCGAAAAAAAGGCGAATACCGAACTGGGTCGAATCTGCTGCCAGCACAAAGTTCGATATTCAACCCGAAAAAAGGGCGAATACCGAACTGGGGTCGAATCTGCTGCCAGCACCAAGTTCGATATTCAACCCCAAAAAACAGGCGAATACCGAACTGGGGTCGAATCTGCTGCCAGCACCAAGTTCGATATTCAACCCAAAAAAAGGCGAATACCGAACTGGGGTCGAATCTGCTGCCAGCACCAAGTTCGATATTCAACCTCAAAAAAAAGGCGAATACCGAACTGGGGTCGAATATGCTGCCAGCACCAAGTTCGATATTCAACCCGAAAAAAAGGCGAATACCGAACTGGGGTCGAATCTGCTGCCAGCACCAAGTTCGATATTCAACCCCAAAAAACAGGCGAATACCGAACTGGGGTCGAATCTGCTGCCAGCACCAAGTTCGATATTCAACCCGAAAAAAGGGCGAATACCGAACTGGGGTCGAATCTGCTGCCAGCACCAAGGTCGATATTCAACCCCCAAAAAAGGCGAATACCGAACTGGGGTCGAATCTGCTGCCAGCACCAAGTTCGATATTCAACCCCAAAAAAAGGCGAATACCGAACTGGGGTCGAATCTGCTGCCAGCACCAAGTTCGATATTCAACCCAAAAAACAGGCGAATACCGAACTGGGGTCTAATCTGCTGCCAGCACCAAGTTCGATATTCAACCCCAAAAAAAGGCGAATACCGAACTGGGGTCGAATCTGCTGCCAGCACCAAGTTCGATATTCAACCCAAAAAACAGGCGAATACCGAACTGGGGTCGAATCTGCTGCCAGCACCAAGTTCGATATTCAACCAAAAAAAAGGCGAATACCGAACTGGGGTCGAATCTGCTGCCAGCACCAAGTTCGATATTCAACCCAAAAAAAGGCGAATACCGAACTGGGGTCGAATCTGCTGCCAGCACCAAGTTCGATATTCAACCTCAAAAAAAAGGCGAATACCGAACTGGGGTCGAATATGCTGCCAGCACCAAGTTCGATATTCAACCCGAAAAAAAGGCGAATACCGAACTGGGGTCGAATCTGCTGCCAGCACCAAGTTCGATATTCAACCCCAAAAAAGGGCGAATACCGAACTCGGGTCGAATCTGCTGCCAGCACCAAGTTCGATATTCAACCCCAAAAAAAGGCGAATACCGACCTGGGGTCGAATCTGCTGCCAGCACCAAGTTCGATATTCGACCCAAAAAAAAGGCGAATACCGAACTGGGGTCGAATCTGCTGCCAGCACCAAGTTCGATATTCAACCCGAAAATAAGGCGAATACCGAACTGGGGTCGAATCTGCTGCCAGCACCAAGTTCGATATTCAACCCAAAAAACAGGCGAATACCGAACTGGGGTCGAATCTGCTGCCAGCACCAAGTTCGATATTCAACCCCCAAAAAAGGAGAATACCGAACTGGGGTCGAATCTGCTGCCAGCACCAAGTTCGATATTCAACCCGAAAATAAGGCGAATACCGAACTGGGGTCGAATCTGCTGCCAGCACCAAGTTCGATATTCAACCCGAAAAAAGGGCGAATACCGAACTGGGGTCGAATCTGCTGCCAGCACCAAGTTCGATATTCAACCCAAAAACAGGCGAATACCGAACTAGGGTCGAATCAGCTACCAGCACCAAGTTCGATATTCAACCCAAAAAAAGGGCGAATACCGAACTGGGGTCGAATCTGCTGCCAGCACCAAGTTCGATATTCAACCCCCAAAAAAGGGCGAATACCAAACTGGGGTCGAATCTGCTGCCTGCACCAAGTTCGATATTCAACCCGAAAAAAGGGCGAATACCGAACTGGGGTCGAATCTGCTGCCAGCACCAAGGTCGATATTCAACCCCCAAAAAAGGCGAATACCGAACTGGGGTCGAATCTGCTGCCAGCACCAAGTTCGATATTCAACCCCAAAAAAAGGCGAATACCGAACTGGGGTCGAATCTGCTGCCAGCACCAAGTCCGATATTCAACCCAAAAAAAGGGCGAATACCGAACTGGGGTCGAATCTGCTGCCAGCACCAAGTTCGATATTCAACCCCAAAAAAGGGCGAATACCGAACTGGGGTCGAATCTGCTGCCAGCACCAAGTTCGATATTCAACCCCCCAAAAAGGCGAATACTGAACTGGGGTCGAATCTGCTGCCAGCACCAACTTCGATATTCAACCCCAAAAAAGGCGAATACCGAACTGGGGTCGAATCTGCTGCCAGCACCAAGTTCGATATTCAACCCCAAAATAGGGCGAATACCGAACTGGGGTCGAATCTGCTGCCAGCACCAAGTTCGATATTCAACCCCAAAAAAGGGCGAATACCGAACTGGGGTCGAATCTGCTGCCAGCACCAAGTTCGATATTCAACCCAAAAAAGGCGAATACCGAACTGGGGTCGAATCTGCTGCCAGCACCAAGTTCGATATTCAACCCCCAAAAAAGTCGAATACCGAACTGGGGTCGAATCTGCTGCCAGCACCAAGTTCGATATTCAACCACAAAAAAAGGCGAATACCGAACTGGGGTCGAATCTGCTGCCAGCAGCGGGTTTGATATTCAACTTGAAAATATGACGAATACCGAATAAGGGTCGAATCTTATGCCTGTGCGTTTTGATGTTTCAGTTGTACTGGTTATGTGTAGTTGATCTACTTCTTCAGTTATGTTACTGATTTAAACTTCGAGTCGAACTCATCAAGGACTACCTGTTTGATTCACCAATCGTATTAGTTACTACTTAGATAATAGTCCAGGTTCAACTGAATTTACTGACCCAATGGATATAATAAGTAAATGAAAACTTATATGGATAACAGTAAATTGGTTTATTTCTTGAGAATGTTTCAATATGTGATTGAAAGCAATACATGAAATATAAGTCAAGAATGGAATATAAAGACGAAAGCATTATTATGTCTGGCTTTATACAAAAGAGAATACATTGCTTTATCCAATACTGGAACTGCGACATACAGTGCCCCCAGAAGTTTTCTGATTGCGGGAAATATGTTTTATTTGCACATTATTTAATAAATATATCCTTAGCGTTCATGTAAAACATAAAATTAGTGCGACAAGGTTTAAATAGTTATTTTATAGAATGTCCCCGATGCGTAACAATACTGAAAGGGGATATGGTTGTAAAATAGTATACGCTACTATTTGCGCAAAGTCAAGGGTTATTTAATACGAAATACTTCTATACATATCTGGACATGTATTTCATAATGTTTTGGCAGTTTTCACTTGATCAAATACAAAAATTTAACCTTAAAATTGGGAAAATCTTATTTTGCCAAAGCCTTTATAATACTATATTTTGCGAGTCAAAAATATACATATTTTGGGGCGATATCGACAATATTACCAGACTAGGGCCAAGATATGACCATGAAGTTCCTTAGAATTGAATCATTTATTTTGTTAGAATAAACATATGGAGAATAAAAAGAAATACAAAACAGTGTCCAATGTGGCTTTTCATAAATTTACTTACAGTATTTATTTTTCTAAAACCTACCCCATATTTGGTGCCAGTAAATTTCGGCACCCCAGTTACCATTTGCGTCTCTAATTAGTTTAATTTAGATCATACACATTCTCGCTGACGTTGCATGTTGTCAATAATTTGGTTCAAATGACTTTTTTATTATTTATTATCATAACAATTTTCTTTTATGCGTTTTTATAAATCCAACGCATTGATTACTTAGCGAAAACACGGCAGATTTGTGACAAAAAGACGCTGCGCGTAGTAATGCACTTTTCCTAAAAGTTTTGAAAGTCACCTACTGAAACTTTAGTTACACAAGACGGCAACATAGGCTCATGAGTATGAAGAATAAGCTTTTAAGGGGGAATAGATCACCAAATCATTATCGATAGAGAGTCATATGAACGGTTTTAAGTAGATCCGAAAAAGACACCAAGAGTATTTTTAACGCCGTCATCGATCAATTCAATTCGACGTTCAAAACTGCAATCATTATGTGGTGAGTTAAATATTTTGTTGTGTGACTATCCAGAAGATACTTAAAAATAATTTGATTTCGCAGAGAGTAAGTGTCGGGTGTGTTACACATTTTTAAAGGTCTTGGAAATGACTGCATGGTTTATGAGTCGTTAGAAATCACCAGGGATAAACTTCTGCTGGATGAGTAGGTGTGCAGCGAGTAACGTCATTGTGACGTCGTTGACGTCGGACTTGCGGCGATGTTCGTAAGTATGTCTCATGGAAATATTCATATCTCCAGAACTATTATGTGCATTGTTGTGAAATTTGGTCATTATATTCAAATTAGACTGAAGTTACTGTGTGAAAACTTTCGTTGATTTACTGACATTATATACGATTTTATAGCATCAGTGACATTACTTTTGGATATACCCACGTATATGTAGCATTCGATAAATGGAAGATTTTGTAACCCATGGTAACGATATACGGTCCAGCACGAAAAAAGTATGTATCACAAAAATGTATTCAAATATTTAAGGGCAATAATAATAAGGTAGTTTTAGCCGCATCGCGCTAAAATATATATAAGAATAATCGGCATGTTTTGGCAAGTTGTTACACAATGATTCGTAGTGATGTTGCCATTTTTGGGGTTTTGATGACATAATATAGCAACATTGTAAGCGTCACAGTATAAAAATCACGACGTCGTACGACGTTATGGAGCGACTGCCATTTCCTAAGCATTGTGTTATACCGTATGTAACATAATATAATATAATTGGATACAATAAATTATGTGCACTCCACTGCACAATACATCAGCGTAATACGGCAGTTATTTTTAAGATTCCCCATGTTTTGTTCAGTACAGGAGGACAGTGAAAGGATAGTCAGCAGACCGACCAATCAGAGCAAAATCTTACGCCAGATCGCTTCCGATACTATCCGCTCAGAATGTCAACTCCAGTTGTCAATTTTGAAAAACATTTAATGAAATTTTAACAGTATGTAAAGAATAGAAGTTATTTGGAAAACTTTGATAGCGTGACGTCGTTGATGAGTGTTGACGTTAACGTTCTGTGGACCGTAAAGCGTCACCTGGTGGTTTTATATTAGTACGAGGGTATATCCAAAAGTAATGTCACTCCTCCCGTGGTTTAGTTGTTTATAGGCCGATATGCATAAATATGATATCAAAATGTTCAGCAATTCAATTCTGATTAATATACAGCGTGCTGCATTATTCGATTGTCATAACTGGATTATATATACATTTAAAATATACCTATGACGTCATACCGCCGCACACGAAAATTACGATTGTTTTTCATTATCATAACAATTTTCTTTTATGCGTTTTTATAAAAAAAATCCAACGCATTGATTACTTAGCGAAAACACGGCAGATTTGTGACAAAAAGACGCTGCGCGTAGTAATGCACTTTTCCTAAAAGTTTTGAAAGTCACCTACTGAAACTTTAGTTACACAAGGCGGCAACATAGGCTCATGAGTATGAAGAATAAGCTTTTAAGGGGGAATAGATCACCAAATCATTATCGATAGAGAGTCATATGAACGGTTTTAAGTAGATCCGAAAAAGACACCAAGAGTATTTTTAACGCCGTCATCGATCAATTCAATTCGACGTTCAAAACTGCAATCATTATGTGGTGAGTTAAATATTTTGTTGTGTGACTATCCAGAAGATACTTAAAAATAATTTGATTTCGCAGAGAGTAAGTGTCGGGTGTGTTACACATTTTTAAAGGTCTTGGAAATGACTGCATGGTTTATGAGTCGTTAGAAATCACCAGGGATAAACTTCTGCTGGATGAGTAGGTGTGCAGCGAGTAACGTCATTGTGACGTCGTTGACGTCGGACTTGCGGCGATGTTCGTAAGTATGTCTCATGGAAATATTCATATCTCCAGAACTATTATGTGCATTGTTGTGAAATTTGGTCATCATATTCAAATTAGACTGAAGTTTCTGTGTGAAAACTTTCGTTGATTTACTGACATTATATACGATTATATAGCATCAGTGACATTACTTTTGGATATACCCACGTATATGTAGCATTCGATAAATGGAAGATTTTGTAACCCATGGTAACGATATACGGTCCAGCACGAAAAAAGTATGTATCACAAAAATGTATTCAAATATTTAAGGGCAATAATAATAAGGTAGTTTTAGCCGCATCGCGCTAAAATATATATAAGAATAATCGGCATGTTTTGGCAAGTTGTTACACAATGATTCGTAGTGATGTTACCATTTTTGGGGTTTTGATGACATAATATAGCAACATTGTAAGCGTCACAGTATAAAAATCACGACGTCGTACGACGTTATGGAGCGACTGCCATTTCCTAAGCATTGTGTTATACCGTATGTAACATAATATAATATAATTGGATACAATAAATTATGTGCACTCCACTGCACAATACATCAGCGTAATACGGCAGTTATTTTTAAGATTCCCCCATGTTTTGTTCAGTACAGGAGGACAGTGAAAGGATAGTCAGCAGACCGACCAATCAGAGCAAAATCTTACGCCAGATCGCTTCCGATACTATCCGCTCAGAATGTCAACTCCAGTTGTCAATTTTGAAAAACATTTAATGAAATTTTAACAGTATGTAAAGAATAGAAGTTATTTGGAAAACTTTGATAGCGTGACGTCGTTGATGAGTGTTGACGTTAACGTTCTGTGGACCGTAAAGCGTCACCTGGTGGTTGTAAAATGTACACACTTTGTATGTTTTTGGAAGATATATAATAAAACTTTACTAGTATGCCAAGAAATAATTTCTCTAAAAGTAAATTATAGTTTCGACGTGCATTATTTGATAGTTTTCAAGATATAACAGGATTATACGGTATTCTGGGACAACCCACGTATTAATGAAAACTAGAAGGGTTGGATCTAAACAGGAAAAGTAAGTACCTAGCAACGAAGTGGATGTGGAGTGAATTGATATGACATGCGCGGATATTATAGGCCCACATGCACCGCAATAATTGTGGACACAAATCCTTGCGAAATACTCCAATGTGAATATCACAAGGCCCTACAGTGCATTTAAAGATATATGCACTGGAAAGGACATATGCAATAACAATAATTTAACGTTAACAAACGAATGATATACATACTAGTATTTACAAGTACAAGTTACAGTAATGTCAGTCGTATGGAGTACGTTGCGACAATACGGCTTGTCTAAAGTGTAGAATATAACAAGAATTTTATTTGTCATAAATGGTCGATGAGACGTCAAATAAGAAATAACCCATCAACCGGTAGTGACAAAATAAAGCTCATGCCAAAGAACGTAACGACTGACCTATAAACTCAAAATTCAAAATACAACTAATACAAAATGGGCACATAATGAGTAATGTCTGTAAAGGGTATTAGGCAAAGGACTTTCACATGTATTATATATTTTGCCATATTTGGTAAAATAATGAACTATAATCGGTAATAGATCGGTTGAACACAACCGATTAACTGATTAGCAGAATATCGTGACATAAAGTAACAAAAATACTGTTCTATAAAAAGTGTTGTCACGAACTGAGCACTTGCACAATTACTAAGAGAAACATTGCCTGCCTTTTCAACTTGAGAATGTCGTAATGCAACGCTTATAATATACATTCAAACCAAAGGTTGTCTGACCTTGTTATGATCTAGGATTGCACAAGATGCACATACCGTACTACATTTATAATTCAAGCAAATATAATAATCATGGCGAATGTGTGCCACTAAATTAGATATCAAATGCCAAAACAAATCATAACTGAAAACGTTAGGTTCATATAAGAAACTTGACCAAACATAACATATCATGTATAGGATGTAAAGAAAAATCGATTCGGTAGTATTGTTTTGTACCAAGCGAAATAAAACGAATTTTCAAACGAAAGTATTTTACCAAAGTACTCATTAATACAGTGTTAATTGATTTATACAATGCAGTTTTAAGCTTACATCAAGCGTGAAATCAGAGCAAGCATTATAAATTGACCGACAGTTAAACACAGTCACCGAAGACAGAAAATTGCAGGAAAACGTTTTACCAACACAATAAATAAATAACTAGCAAGTATAGTATAGTTTGAATTGACAAACAGTGCCACCAAGAAACAAATCTGGTATAAAGGAAAAAAAACTATTCTTATGGCTTCAAAATTAGGATGTTTTTTATTGTTAGACAAGGTTGAACATTAGTTATGCTTCGGTCACATTTGCCCTACGAGCTCCGTACGAGCTCCGTACAAGCTCCGTACGAGTTGATTCAATTGATGATGATAGACTAATTGGTGTTCAATTGCAGATAACTCCGAGTCAGTATGCTTTCTTTGTTCAAGTGTATTTACCATGTACGAATCACCCTATATTATATTACAGAAATTATATAGACAAATTGCATGACATATGGAATACATATAGTCAGTGGGGACCAGTAATATTTCTTGGTGATTTCAATGCAAAATGTGATGTGCGTAGTAATGTGGCAAGAGATTCTTCTGTGGCCTCGTATTTTATCACTTTTATCCAACTCGTTTAATAAATTCAATATGAAAAGTCACTCATGTAAGATCCTCTATGTATAGTGTTACTTATGATGTACATATTATGATAGTTACAATATTTTGTAACTAAATGTATGTCACCTGTTTTGTATTGATGTGTATTTATAATTACTATGATTTTGTGTTACAAAATATGCTCTTCATGCCATTGGAGGAAATAAAATTATAATATGGTAAAACTTTTTCACCGAGCTCCCGGTTGTCTACGAGCTGTCTACGAGCTCGTATACCTTTTGAGTCAGACGTATTTCGCACGGGACTTTAACGGTCAACGTCATAGGATTAGGTAGTAAACAGTATGGCAGCAGTGATGTCAACCATGTTAATTGTTATGTGTATGTAACAATATGTTATAGACAATATATTGAAATTTCGACAACAAAACATAAATTAGGTAATGAAATCCAAATTTAATACTTAGTTATAATTATGCCCTTGAATTTTAACATCTGCTATGTTTTGAATATATCTAGCTTTTGATACAAAACAAATATTTAGTGCAATGATAAGTATTTTTATACAAAAAAATAAAATGACTAAATACTTTGATATATTATATTGTCAATGTTTGTTTTGGTTGAAGCTGAGGGGGAAAGAATGATTGGTTAGCATATCCAGAACGAAATACAGGGTGCTGACAGATTACTTATGCGTGTAGGTCTAGGATTCTAGGTGGCCGGATTTATCCATGATGTGACAAGTCTGGCAATCCAATATGGCATGTTCGGCACCCAGTAACTGTATATGTCATTGTTTGTATGATTGTTTATAAAATAGAATCAGGTATGAGCAGAGGTCTACAGGGAAGACTGGACTTTCCCTACCGAGTTATCTCTTAAAATAAAGGTATTGCTGTTATATTATAATAATGACGCTACTGGCTTTTGAAAGAAGTATTTAAACGATTTTTAGAAGACTCAACATGTAAGTACGTCAACAAGCCTTATAACATGTGGTATAATCAACCATTCGGGTGACACTCAGACTGTGGTCTAGAATACGGATCGACAAGTACATCAAAGGTTTCAATCTCGATCGGGACATATGGTCATTCAGAAATCATTTCATTGTTTCCACCCAACTAAAAATTGACTAGTTGGTAAACTCAGAGGTGATCTGCACCTAAAACGTTAAAGAACCAAGTTGTATATACATTTGTATTCGAAAAGGCTAGGGTTCCAACATGCCGTTTAACATTCTGCCTCTTCCATCCTCCCGTGTATCCCATGTGTTCCCGATGAGTATTGATGCTCGCGCAGACACCGACCGATGAGTTACAACGTATATTTTTTAATCAAACTTGAAATGACACTGTCCGCCGTCACTCGATGCTACACAATGCCCCGATTTGCAGCATGACAACGTTCGGCTTCAGTTAAATTAGCCAAAATGTACGCCGTCCGTTCATTGTATTATGAAGATGCCCAACCGGTTATTTTGCTAGGTCCGACTATAGCACAAGAACATAACATAACACAAGACGTACTCGTCTATTAATTTAAGATGGCCATATTTTCCCAACATTCCAGAAGCCCGGACCCACCTCACCAAACCTGGATCCGCTCATGCTCTATGTAAAATGAATTGACATGTCCGTGATTCGCGTGCACATATCTTATGTTCACCCGTACGGACTCCGAGCGGGCTTGCTAAATTTCGACTTGCACGGAGCTCGTACGACTAATGTCTCGAAACAAATATTCTTCTCGCACGGAGCTCGTACGGTCATCGTGCGGACACGAGTTCCTTGCGAGCCCCGTACGATCTCCGTACGAGCGCCAAGCGAGCTCCGTACGAAGATTACGATGTCCGTTCGGATCTCGTACGAGACATTCTCTTTTAATCGTACGAGGTCCGTACGAGCTGTGACCAGAAGCTAAGAACCTTTTTATATTTTAGGAATTTTAGTATTGCTTATTAGGTTACGGTCTTTCGTGCGGCTCCAATCCCAAGCGTAACTTTGGTGTCCGTTTAAATACATACCAAAAGCTCATTTGCATACCACAACCTAATTAGCATACCAGAAATTTAATGAGCGTTCTTTTTCTAGCACTTTGCCTCTGTCCTCTTAGTCGACCGGCTGCTTTTTCACATCTTAGAAAATTACGTTAGTATATTTTATCTGGATTAAATTTATGCTTTTTAAGTCTTTTAGACTGTAAGTAAATAGTTCTTAACTATTGTTTATTTATCGTAGGTCATTATTGGTAACGATATTTTGACATTTGGCGGTCTTAAACTTTGAGTCTATTTCTTGCGCGTCGCTCGTCCGTGTCGTCTGATCTGACTTCGATCTCAGTTGTTATTCATTTAGTTAAGATTGCTCTTAGCATATATATATATTTATCCCATTATTTGGCCTGATTGTCTCTTGTCACTCTGTTAAGCCCCTTTACCAAATAAAATCACGTTAAGCCGAAAGGAACTAGTCTGAGTATTCTTTAAAGTTTTGCATTTATCTGGTTTTTTGGCAAAGTCACGCGTACAGTTGGTTGACGCAACCTGGTCTGTGCTATCAGGTGGCCTCCTCCAAGCTGTGATACACGTTTCCAGTGTATCAAACCAGTTTTCCGACCAGTGTTATTGGTCCAAGTTGTTAGACTGAGGTATATGCCCTTGCTTCAAACAGTTCTTCAAGGGTTTTAGTATACGCTACCTGTAGTTACTGGTTGTCTTTTATTTCATGCAAATCAATTATTTGATTGCTGATGTAACACCACTGGAGTACACACAAACACACACACACACACGTACGGGCAATTGTGCTATGATATTACTGATATTAACATGTATACGCTACTTTATAATACTTATGGAATATTAAATTGCATTACCCTTAAAGCATGTTAAAAATGCATACCGGTACTTATGTACAATCATATATTAGATATGATTTAATACGACACTCGTTTTGTGGTAATATACATATAAAAGTGATACCGGTTTACTCTTGTGCTATAAAATGAAATACATATAGTTTACATGTTCTATTGTAAGGATTGCATTAAGATGCTGAATGCAAAATGAAATGTATGATATGTACAAATATGAAATGTTTGATATGTACTAACCGTGATGATTATGCGAAGAATGTGACACTATGTACACACCGAAATGTTTCATGCAAGCTTACATTAACACTTGAATTATTGAGCATGATCAAGTGAACTGTTTTGCCGATTATACCAATAAAACTGTTAACTGTAAACTATAATATAATAGTTGTCAAGCTGTTCGTGAGAACAAAACAAGAAAAGACTAACACAACGTATTAACACTATTCAATTAATACCAATCTATAAATTTAAATTTGTAAATATTATTGTTTAAAAAAATAATCACTATAATTATGCTATTGAATCATGTTTTCTGTATTTTGGGCCGGTGGCCTTGTACTATTGAAATAAATCTTGTATCTTGTTACAATACCTTTAGGATTTGAAATATTTTGGACTCGTAGCCTACTCGTACGAGTTGGTAAATCCGTACGGACATCGTAGGGCAAATGTGACCGTACCATAAGATACATAACACGTTAACACTATCCTAAAGCAAGACAGAAATATTTAATTACAGTCAATCGTTGAACAACATCAGGACGTTTCTTCATGCCGTTTGGAGAAAACAATTTAGACAGTCAATTTAACTTTAACAACTAAAACCGATTGAAACATTTTGTCCAAATATATCGATGTTTTGTTTGGACCTGAGCTTTTCAAAAACCGGAACGTAGTTTTCTTTACACCTTTGATATGACTAAAACTTCCAATAAGTAATAAAAGTACAGGTACAATTTTATATTTATATATATTTACATTTGGCAAGGCGTGCATGTATCCTCGTTTTCTTTCATTAAGAGATGTTTCGTCAGGAAAAAATATCACATCTGTCATGCAAAACACAAATACCTTGCACAATACACAAGGACAAAAAGATTCGAACCCAGTTCGGTATTCGCCTTCTTTTCGGGTTGAATATCGAACTTGGTGCTGGCAGCAGATTCGACCCCAGTTCGGTATTCGCCTTTTTTCGGGTTGAATATCGAACTTGGTGCTGGCAGCAGATTCGACCTCAGTTCGGTATTCGCCTTTTTTGGGGGTTGAATATCGAACTTGGTGCTGGCAGCAGATTCGACCCCAGTTCGGTATTTGCCCTTTTTTCGGGTTGAATATCGAACTTGGTGCTGGCAGCAGATTCGACCCCAGTTCGGTATTTGCCCTTTTTTCGGGTTGAATATCGAACTTGGTGCTGGCAGCAGATTCGACCCCAGTTCGGTATTCGACTTTTTTTCGGGTTGAATATCGAACTTGGTGCTGGCAGCAGATTCGACACCAGTTCGGTATTCGCCCTTTTTTCGGGTTGAATATCGAACTTGGTGCTGGCAGCAGATTCGACCCCAGTTCGATACTCGCCTTTTTGGGGATTGAATATCGAACTTGGTGCTGGCAGCAGATTCGACCCCAGTTCGGTATTTGCCCTTTTTTCGGGTTGAATATCGAACTTGGTGCTGGCAGCAGATTCGACCCCAGTTCGGTATTCGACTTTTTTTCGGGTTGAATATCGAACTTGGTGCTGGCAGCAGATTCGACACCAGTTCGGTATTCGCCCTTTTTTCGGGTTGAATATCGAACTTGGTGCTGGCAGCAGATTCGACCCCAGTTCGATACTCGCCTTTTTGGGGATTGAATATCGAACTTGGTGCTGGCAGCAGATTCGACCCCAGTTCGGTATTCGCCCTTTTTTGGGGTTGAATATCGACCTTGGTGCTGGCAGCAGATTCGACCCCAGTTCGGTGTTCGCCCTTTTTTGGGGTTGAATATCGAACTTGGTGCTGGCAGCAGATTCGACCCCAGTTCGGTATTCGCCCTTTTTTGGGGTTGAATATCGAACTTCGTGCTGGCAGCAGATTCGACCCCAGTTCGGTATTCGCCCTTTTTTCGGGGTGAATATCGAACTTGGAGCTGGCAGCAGATTCGACCCCAGTTCGGTATTCGCCCTTTTTTGGGGTTGAATATCGAACTTGGTGCTGGCAGCAGATTCGACCCCAGTTCGGTATTCGCCTTTTTTGTGGGTTGAATATCGAACTTGGTGCTGGCATCAGATTCGACCCCAGTTCGGTATTCGCCTTTTTTGGGGTTGAATATCGAACTTGGTGCTGGCAGCAGATTCGACCCCAGTTCGGTATTCGCCTTTTTTTTGGGTCGAATATCGAACTTGGTGCTGGCAGCAGATTCGACCCCAGGTCGGTATTCGCCTTTTTTGGGTTGAATATCGAACTTGGTGCTGGAAGCAGATTCGACCCCAGTTCGGTATTCGCCTTTTTTTTGGGTCGAATATCGAACTTGGTGCTGGCAGCAGATTCGACCCCAGGTCGGTATTCGCCTTTTTTTGGGTTGAATATCGAACTTGGTGCTGGCAGCAGATCCGACCCCAGTTCGGTATTCGACTTTTTTTGGTTGAATATCGAACTTGGTGCTGGCAGCAGATTCGACACCAGTTCGGTATTCGCCTTTTTTGGGTTGAATATCGAACTTGGTGCTGGCAGCAGATTCGACACCAGTTCGGTATTCGCCCTTTTTTCGGGTTGAATATCGAACTTGGTGCTGGCAGCAGATTCGACCCCAGTTCGGTATTCGCCTTTTTTTCGGGTTGAATATCGAACTTGGTGCTGGCAGCAGATTCGACCCCAGTTCGGTATTCGCCTTTTTTGAGGTTGAATATCGAACTTGGTGCTGGCAGCAGATTCGACCCCAGTTCGGTATTCGCCTTTTTTTGGGTTGAATATCGAACTTGGTGCTGGCAGCAGATTCGACCCCAGTTCGGTATTCGCCTGTTTTTTGGGTTGAATATCGAACTTGGTGCTGGCAGCAGATTCGACCCCAGTTCGGTATTCGCCTTTTTTTCGGGTTGAATATCGAACTTGGTGCTGGCAGCAGATTCGACCCCAGTTCGGTATTCGCCTTTTTTGAGGTTGAATATCGAACTTGGTGCTGGCAGCAGATTCGACCCCAGTTCGGTATTCGCCTGTTTTTTGGGTTGAATATCGAACTTGGTGCTGGCAGCAGATTCGACCCCAGTTCGGTATTCGCCTTTTTTGGGGGTTGAATATCGAACTTGGTGCGGGCAGCAGATTCGACCCCGGTTCGGTATTCGCCTGTTTTTTGGGTTGAATATCGAACTTGGTGCTGGCAGCAGATTCGACCCCAGTTCGGTATTCGCCTTATTTTCGGGTTGAATATCGAACTTGGTGCTGGCAGCAGATTCGACCCCAGTTCGGTATTCGCCTTTTTTGGGGGTTGAATATCGAACTTGGTGCTGGCAGCAGATTCGACACCAGTTCGGTATTCGCCTGTTTTTTGGGTTGAATATCGAACTTGGTGCTGGCAGCAGATTCGACCCCAGTTCGGTATTCGCCTTTTTTGGGGGTTGAATATCGAACTTGGTGCTGGCAGCAGATTCGACCCCAGTTCGGTATTCGCCTGTTTTTTGGGTTGAATATCGAACTTGGTGCTGGCAGCAGATTCGACCCCAGTTCGGTATTCGCCTTATTTTCGGGTTGAATATCGAACTTGGTGCTGGCAGCAGATTCGACCCCAGTTCGGTATTCGCCTTTTTTTTGGGTCGAATATCGAACTTGGTGCTGGCAGCAGATTCGACCCCAGGTCGGTATTCGCCTTTTTTTGGGTTGAATATCGAACTTGGTGCTGGCAGCAGATTCGACCCCAGTTCGGTATTCGCCCTTTTTTGGGTTGAATATCGAACTTGGTGCTGGCAGCAGATTCGACCTTAGTTCGGTATTCGCCTTTTTTTCGGGTTGAATATCGAACTTGGTGCTGGCAGCAGATTCGACCCCAGTTCGGTATTCGCCTTTTTTTGAGGTTGAATATTGAACTTGGTGCTGGCAGCAGATTCGACCCCAGTTCGGTATTCGCCTTTTTTTGGGTTGAATATCGAACTTGGTGCTGGCAGCAGATTCGACCCCAGTTCGGTATTCGACTTTTTTTGGTTGAATATCGAACTTGGTGCTGGCAGCAGATTCGACACCAGTTCGGTATTCGCCTTTTTTGGGTTGAATATCGAACTTGGTGCTGGCAGCAGATTCGACACCAGTTCGGTATTCGCCCTTTTTTCGGGTTGAATATCGAACTTGGTGCTGGCAGCAGATTCGACCCCAGTTCGGTATTCGCCTTTTTTTCGGGTTGAATATCGAACTTGGTGCTGGCAGCAGATTCGACCCCAGTTCGGTATTCGCCTTTTTTGAGGTTGAATATCGAACTTGGTGCTGGCAGCAGATTCGACCCCAGTTCGGTATTCGCCTTTTTTTGGGTTGAATATCGAACTTGGTGCTGGCAGCAGATTCGACCCCAGTTCGGTATTCGCCTGTTTTTTGGGTTGAATATCGAACTTGGTGCTGGCAGCAGATTCGACCCCAGTTCGGTATTCGCCTTTTTTTTGGGTTGAATATCGAACTTGGTGCTGGCAGCAGATTCGACCCCAGTTCGGTATTCGCCTTTTTTGGGGGTTGAATATCGAACTTGGTGCGGGCAGCAGATTCGACCCCAGTTCGGTATTCGCCTGTTTTTTGGGTTGAATATCGAACTTGGTGCTGGCAGCAGATTCGACCCCAGTTCGGTATTCGCCTTATGTTCGGGTTGAATATCGAACTTGGTGCTGGCAGCAGATTCGACCCCAGTTCGGTATTCGCCTTTTTTTTGGGTCGAATATCGAACTTGGTGCTGGCAGCAGATTCGACCCCAGGTCGGTATTCGCCTTTTTTTGGGTTGAATATCGAACTTGGTGCTGGCAGCAGATTCGAACCCAGTTCGGTATTCGCCCTTTTTTGGGTTGAATATCGAACTTGGTGCTGGCAGCAGATTCGACCCCAGTTCGGTATTCGCCTTTTTTTCGGGTTGAATATCGAACTTGGTGCTGGCAGCAGATTCGACCCCAGTTCGGTATTCGCCTTTTTTTGAGGTTGAATATTGAACTTGGTGCTGGCAGCAGATTCGACCCCAGTTCGGTATTCGCCTTTTTTTGGGTTGAATATCGAACTTGGTGCTGGCAGCAGATTCGACCCCAGTTCGGTATTCGACTTTTTTTGGTTGAATATCGAACTTGGTGCTGGCAGCAGATTCGACACCAGTTCGGTATTCGCCTTTTTTGGGTTGAATATCGAACTTGGTGCTGGCAGCAGATTCGACACCAGTTCGGTATTCGCCCTTTTTTCGGGTTGAATATCGAACTTGGTGCTGGCAGCAGATTCGACCCCAGTTCGGTATTCGCCTTTTTTTCGGGTTGAATATCGAACTTGGTGCTGGCAGCAGATTCGACCCCAGTTCGGTATTCGCCTTTTTTGAGGTTGAATATCGAACTTGGTGCTGGCAGCAGATTCGACCCCAGTTCGGTATTCGCCTTTTTTTGGGTTGAATATCGAACTTGGTGCTGGCAGCAGATTCGACCCCAGTTCGGTATTCGCCTGTTTTTTGGGTTGAATATCGAACTTGGTGCTGGCAGCAGATTCGACCCCAGTTCGGTATTCGCCTTTTTTTTGGGTTGAATATCGAACTTGGTGCTGGCAGCAGATTCGACCCCAGTTCGGTATTCGCCTGTTTTTTGGGTCGAATATCGAACTTGGTGCTGGCAGCAGATTCGACCCAGTTCGGTATTCGCCTTTTTTTGGGTCGAATATCGAACTTGGTGCTGGCAGCAGATTGGACACCAGTTCGGTATTGGCCAAAGGGTGTCGAATAACGAACTTTGTGCTAGTTCGGTATTGGCTATCAGTTAGAAATTGAATATCGAACTACGAACTTGTAACCCGGTGCCAACTTCACGGAGCTCGTTCATTATCGAATTTTTAGTAAGTTTTTTCCATCTTCAAGCTTTGGTATACGATTTATCTCGAGAAACTTTAATGCGAGAAAACGCATAGCATCGTAAATACCGAAAGTAAAAAACAACATACATACCATAAGTGATCAAAATTATGCGCACATTATGCAATTATTCCCTGAACAAATGAGGCCGATTATCGTCCACAGAGCTACTCAAGCTGCAGCATTTATTGTAAACACTCTCAATATCGTCTCGAGAGATTCAGCAGATTCAACGATATCAATCAAGTGTTCACCAAAGTGTTATCCATAATTTCAAGATTATTTGCTCATCTAGAAAATTTATTGTCAATGCGATAAAATGGTTATTCGTCTCAAGTTGACATGTATGAGTATGCTTATCCTATCAAAAAAGAGATGTCCTTATCATTATGCAATGTTTGTTCATATTCAGCCTCGTTGGCTTTAAGTGTCTCGAGTTATTTTATACGTTGTATAGTTACTTACGAACATAAGGTCCATGCACTGCCTAGACGTATGGTATATATATCCAAGCACACATGGAAGCAACAATAATGGTAGTTTTGCAGATGGTCGCTTAGATCTAGTCGCATGTACAAAATATCAATAACATGAAAAGAAAATAGTTCGACGTATGAAAGCATTAACAATACTAGTAGTTTAAGATCATTACAAAGTAAGGTCATACCAAATCGTTTCTTCGTTTAGCGTCCGAGGACGGATAGGTTTGGGCATCTTGGGAAAGAAAAAACAACAAAATTTATAACATCTTGTATCTTCAAAATCCTTTGAGATATTACTTTCATACTTATCATACATATTCACCATCATGTCCCTAACCCCTACACAGCAGTCGCTTTAAAACAGACATGTTTTAAGTAATTTCTGTAATGTTAGTATGATTGACCTCAGGATAGCTAGAAAGGTTTTCGAACTTAGAGTGGACGCTAAACGAAAATGGGATTTGTTATGGCCTTAGAATAAACAGACTGAAGTTTGACGTTTTAACTTTAAGTTTATGATACACTATGTACCGGTAGTAGATCAAACAAGATACTCTAAATGCTAATTTCAAATATTCAGTCAAGTCTGTGTAATAAATGGGATAAATAATTAGACGTATCGATCATATCGTGTTTGATGTTGCTGATGAGTATAGTAAATGCCTTTATAGTAATATGTTCTTTAAATACAAACAAACTTTTACATTCGTCGTCGTTAACTGTTCGGTACAGGTTAATAGTTATATTATGTTCAATCACAAACAAGATTGTAAACGACAAAATACTTCAAAGTACTACTTCGCTGGCTTAGAATGAGAAAGTCGTAAGTACTACATACGACCGTATAAGACTTAAAGATATTTGACATCTGCTTCACAAGGCTCTTCTTATGAGCCTATTTTTATTAAAATCGGAACTTGTCATGTTGACCAACAAACTGAAGTTGGAACAGGTTGTTGTACAATTGATAAACAAAGAGTATTTTTCGGTCAGTTTTTTTTCATGTTTTCTCAAAATATCGATTATGTACTTACGACGTTTTAATCCTAAGCTAGAGACTTGTTCATATTAATACAAGACTTTTAGTTATGATCAATTATTTGTCCTCTTCAATTGGAAGAGGTTTAGTTATTGCATTCTTTTGCATCCAAACGAACATCGTTTAGTATTATTATTTGCTATAATGTTGCAGTCTTCAAATGTCTTTCCAACATTTATCTTGAAACTTTAATGTCAGAAAACGCACAAAAAAGTAAATACCGAAAGAAAATAATCAAAATTATGCGCACATTATGCAATTATTCAACAGGCGACATGTTCAAATTGAGTGACTGCTGATTTATATTGAGAAGTATAGAATGTCTATTTATCTTAATGTAGTCGCCTTGGCCTCGACACGACAGCATCTTGTACGGAGATAACTCATTAACATGGTAAACCAAATTTAAGATAACTTTGATTAATTTAATGTCTTGTACCAGATAACACATGTGTACATGTACATGGACTGTATGGCCTTTTACGGAAGCCAAATAGGGGCATAATTATCTACTGTGAAGTCTAGATTCGACGTGTCTACTACGGAAGTAAATATGTGACATCGAGAACATACTCAATACCATATGATATATTTCTGAGGCTCATTCCAAAGATATCTGAACACACAGGCCTACGAACTTATATAACGAACTACAGATTCGACTTTCCAAAATTTTCACCCATTCAAAACAAGTTTTTTAACAGTCTGGTAGATCTACATATATTGAATGGGTGAAATTTTGGTGAAGTCAAATTTGTAGTTTGTGAATTAATTTCGTATGCCTGTGCTGAAAACAATGTTAAGTATGGAAATCATTGTCGGCTATGCAATACAATAACCCCATGTAGTTATCACACAAAATCAATCAGGGATATTCATTTGTCTCCAATATTAACCATTCAGTAAATATGCATAATACGGCAAGACGAAATATTTTTAAAAGTCCTGACTCAGTTGTAGAATTGTCGTTGCACAACTCTTGTCACTTCTTGATAAATGAGCAAACGTATTTAAATTTGTTTTGAAAACAAAACATTTTGAACTGAATTTTTGACACTCCGACAAAAACGGCTGTGTACACCGTTATATGTATACGATAAGACACGTGGAAGTTGTATAATATTTCTTTTCGAGTGTTGGTTTATTCAAGTTGAATATGAAAGTGTAATCATAAGTGTTTGTTCTCATCATGTGACGATTTCACTTGAACTTGTCTCGTACGTATGTACCAAACCCTTAACTACGGAATCCAGTAAGGTTCATCGTCTTTAGCTATATTGATTTGGAACGCGATACGCTGCCTCGTAATGAAAAAATATAATATGATGAGGAAATCAGACAGGGAAGGCAGTACTCAACTTAACCAGGCGAGCACATAAACAACACCACATAACACAATTACACGGCACAATGCCCACACATAACCTAACGAAAAAATTAAATGTCTAAGTCCCCGTTGTAAAAAAAACTAGAATACACAATCAGAATTTAACTTGCATTTTAATATTTACTATAAAATATTAAACTATTGATATCAACAGTTTTTACTAGAAAAATACCGTTTTGCAATCGACCTATGGTTAATTACACAGTAGCTTAAATTTCAAATTGTTTCCAGGGCTGTAGGTCGATTGTGAAACCAGCTTTTTCCACTTTTAAATAATCACTCTCGACACCTCAGCCCCTGAATTTATCCATCGTTACAGTTTCATTTTAGGCTGGCGATTTCGCGCCAGACTATTACAATCCTAAAAAATGAAATCCACTAAGATGAATTTACTCCCGAAACTGACAACACAGAATCTATACACTCAATGCAAATAGTTCCTCCTCGTTAATCAGTTTTGCAAGATAAGAACATTCAACTTTCCTTGTTTCATTTATTCTGTTCGATTGTAATACATTAGTTTCTTCTTGAAATGGAAGGAAATTGTATGTAATTAAAAGAAAAAGGTGTTTAAAGGCGTTGACAATTATTACTACGCGTTACGAACGCGGTATAGCGGGCGCATGAATGATTTTATTATGTTAAATTATTTAGGTCAATATTCTCCAACGCGATCGTGGTCGAGTAGATGAGCAACTCGCTTAGTAATTTTCTGAAGCTAAGGTCCAGCGATCGAATCACGGCGGCATCAATTTTTTTATATTTTTAATTTTTTATTTTTTATTTTTTGTTAAGTCCAGCACTTACCTCTCTTTCGACTTAGAAAACCACTTGATGTTATATTACTTGAAAAGCTATTGTTTCGCCAGCCTGTCAGTACTTTCAGTACTTTGATTATGTTGAGCGTCTAGCAAAGACATTACTGGAACCATGTTTATTTCGTCTTTGGTATGACGCGGCGTTGGGTCAAACCATGGACCTGTCACATTCGTAGCGGACGTTCTACCACTAGGCTTTCGAGGTGGGGGAATAGAGGAAGAAAATACTAAACCTTGTCAGCTTCTATTGTTTTCATACGGAGATGACAATTATGGTACAACTCAGTGTCATCCATCGGTCGCATAAATTATGAAAAAGTAATTACACTTCATTCCCCAGGTGTTCAATAATTAGAGATTGTGAAATGATAGCATATCTAGAGTCTTGTCACGTGAATATTTACATGAACACTCACATATTTCTCCGCTTACACCATATGCGACAAACATTTCATTATAACTTGATATATGAAAATTAAATATACACGTATACGCTAAATAATTATTTAGAACTGGTTGGAGATTCCGTTTATTTCGGGATATTCGCTTCAAACTGTTGCTTTTGACATGTTTTATGATCGCTACTAATAAGGGCGACACCCCCCCTCCCCACTCCAGACCAAAAGTCTTATCGTTCGAGACTTTCGGCGCCAAAGAAAATATAACCAGAGACAACAGCCCCAGTTCTTTTTCGTCCCTGTTTTAATCACAAACGTAATGTCATCTACCAATTGAGTCTGCCCTTTTCAGTCGGATGACAAGTGTTTCATTTTCTGTCAGAGGCAGCCATGGTAAGTAATTGAATATTGAAGACATTGCATGAATACATTACCAGTCAAGGACTATGTGACAACCACAACTGTATATATGTACTTATATGTACTTGTGACGTCATGCAAGTGTAATTTGTCGTAGTTATATTAACGCATGGTGCGTCAGCAATACTGTTTGAGTTTCAGGATACAAGTCACGTGCTTGTAAACATTACAAAACAAACTCATACTCCGTACTCCAATTAGAGCATGCTCGTAGTCCTAAAAACTACTGTAAATTCTTTATTAATGGATGGGAAACATGTTTATATGGAGGTTCTTTTTCTTACTTACTAAGTAAATCATTTGCTACAAGTTGGTGTTGGAGTTGGTTTTGGTGTAAAATTCTGAAAATAAGCTACTTTTTAATAGGTTTGAGAATAAGTATATGGTTTGAGTATGAGACGAAGGGCATGTTTATAATCACTGAACTAGTTATCCTCAAAAATTGCCTAAATAAGAGCGATGGGGCGAACAACTCAGCATGTCTAACTGTTTTAATTATTTAGTGTCAAATCAAGGGAACACTCGAACAATGGTTCAGCCTTGACAGCATTACTAGTAGTAGGAACAATATAATACTAACAAGATTATATTTATAAGTAACATATTACGAGGTGCAAGTACATGTTTACTTTATATACTTGGCCTTAATGCAGTGCAGTCCTGTATTGATATCAAATAACGTTTTTATGCCTAAATGCGACAAGCAGTTGTGTACCTTTTATACAAATAGCGGAAATCAATCTCACAAATGCTAGCAAAGGCATTGTAATATGTAAACTCTGTAGTCGAGTTTTGTTTATAAAAAATATAAAGAACTAATTTGAATACGTCGACTCTTTATTGACCCAGACCGCAGAATAGTACATTCTGTGTTGTGTAAATAATGTGTAAACATGTTTACCTGGCCTTGATAAAACAGTAATTTTATAGGTGTTGAACTTAAGATATAAATCAAAATATAATTTATTTATAAAAGCATTTCAAGTAGTATTAAAGGTAATTGAAACACGCTTGAAATACCATTTTCATAACAAATTTATTTACCCGGTTTATAAACATACTACACGTAATAATATGAGCCAGTCTCCAGCCTGGGCACTGTTTTATCAAAGGACTTACGATCATTTTAAACTTACGCTCAAATTTAAATTCCTTATGATGCGTTTACATCTGCGAATGAGGGAAGTATACTGTTTAAAATCATTAACTAAATTAATCAACTGATGATTTTACCTATCGCTTTACCAGAATTTGAAGCAGTTACATAATTATAAAGGATTCAAATTTGAACGTAAGTTTACGATTACCGTAAATGCTTTGATAAAACAGTGCCCAGGAAACCTGATATTTTGACAGATATATTAATTTGATAATTTTCATATAGTTTTAAAGAATAATGTTGATGAAACACTATGGAAAATTTGTTTAAAATATCTTCAGTTTAAGGAAGTTATAACTCGGGTTTCTAGAGTCAATAATAAGAACTTTTCGTCTGATAGCATACGTCATTCTCTCGTTTTTCGACGTTACGGTAACACGAATACATTTCAAAACTACATCACTTGACTTTTGCATGTGCGTACTTAAAGAATAATTTGTATTTGATTAAGGAAAGGTCGCGGATTCCGGTATGAGTCAATGCTTAATTTGCTGAACAAGAATATCTTTACATGTTCCACTCTACCAAGATGATAGTTTGACAAGTCAACACTGTGGTTAATCGTAATAACAGAACAGAACAAACAGTTCTATTCAGCATAATTATACTAGTACTCTATAACACGTGACAGCCAGACAGTAGTTCTCATGGCCTACCGACAAGTCAACATGAACAAGCGTCAACAAAAGACAACTAAGGCGTTCCATACTTCATGTTACCACGGGCCTTATTTACCAACGTTGTAAGTCTAAAATTCAGACTTAGTCTTTAAATTGCCAAATGTTCTATTCGCTCTCATCAGTCTCATGATGTAATAAATGTACCGATTTTGATATAAATGGGTAAACATGTTTGGTGAGTAACCAGAAATAATCAGACAAAATTTCATAAGGTTAAATCCAATTGCAAAGAAAAATTTGACTTTGAGTTTGAGACTTACAACGCTGGTGAATAAGCCCCCCCCCCCTCCCCCTGGTGGGTTCATTCCTGAGAGGTCAGCGGAAGGTCAAAAGTAGTATTTGCATTACTCATGCTGTCAACAAAAACAAATGTCGTCACAAGTCACATAAATACCCGATTATGATAGATCTAGTTCATAACTTGGCACGTACACAATGGTTAATCTTATATTAAGCCTACAATTCCTGATTGATTTGATATATAAGTATACATATCTATTTCACAATTGTAGTGGACAATTAAATCCATTAATCCGTATTTACAAACATTGAAATGAGGCCAATAGCAGAGGAATTAACTTATTTATTTATTTGGGTTTAAAAAAGACATTTATTAACACATTTTCGGATAGATATTCAAAAGGCACCAAACGTGATGAATAAGTAACCCAACGCCCTATCCAAACACACAGTCTTTGCTAGACAAAATACTGTATTTTTATATTTGGCTACAAAATGGTTTAAAATGTACCCATAAAAAGCATCAGGAATACGGAACGCAGTGCCAACATAGTGTACCTTGACAATTGATACACGAGTGTCCCGTGTGCCACAACAACGGCGCGTGTGGCCTACGGAAAATAGTAAATTTATTATTTTATTTATTTATTTAATTATTATACCATATTTATATAGCCCTTTTTTCATGTATACACACGTTCAAAAGTGCTGTACAATCATGACTATTACATGGATAAAACAGTATATAATGTACATAAAATATAAAAGTAGGACCTACTAAACCCAGTAGGCGGGGGCTCTACTTTACCCAGTAGACGGGCTTCTACTTAACCCAGTAGACGGGGCCCTACTAAACCTAGTATTAGGGATCTATTGAAGACAGTTGACGGAGCTCTACTTAACCCAGTAGGCGGGGCTCTACTTAACCCAGTAGACTGGGCCCTACTAAACTTAATTGTAGGGATCTACCAATAGGTGGATGGGGCTTATAGTCCTGGGAACATGTGGGTCGTTGGGCCCAATGATAGGGCGCCAAGTTAATGGGAACATACACACAGTCAGCATGAATAAGCTCTATTAAAATAGTGCGTTTTCAGCGCTTTCTTGAAGGACGGTAGTGTTTTACTGTCTCTGAGCGCTGTTGGCAGTGCATTCCAGAGTTTGGGTGCAGCAGCTGTGAAACATCGGTCACCGTAATTCACAGTCCTCGTCCTTGGCACAACTAGAAGAACAGGATCATTTTGAGACCTTAGCTGTCCTTGTGGAGTGTATACTTCCAACATACTTCTGATGTAGCCAGGCGGTTTTCCATGTAGTGCTTTGAAAAACATGAGTCAAGACCTTGTACTCTACCCTGTACTGTACAGGTAGCCAGTGAAGATCCTTCAGCACAGGAGTGATGTGATTGTAACGCGGTGTCCGTGTGATGAGGCGGGCAGCTGTATTTTGAATAATTTGTAGTTTATTCAGAATGATTTTCGGGGTGCCACATAGTAATGAATTGAAGTAATCCAGTCTCGATGTTACTAAAGAATTGATCAGGGATTTTGTTGCATCAACAGTTAAGTATTGTCTGATTTGACCTATTTGTCGGATGTGCATGAAACGTGACCTTGAGACAGAGTTTACATGTTTGTCCATGTCCAAATGCGAACCCAACATGGCCCCGAGGTTTCTCACCATCGACGTTGGTCTGATCACAGCATCACCAACTTTTACATTGAGATTGTCGACTGAACTGGCATTCCTTTTCGGTACAAACAAGATTACCTCTGTTTTTCCGGCGTTAAGTAAATACACACGAACATTGTTTTGACTTAACATTCTCAGAAACGTTGTCTATACCGATTCATTACTGTTTTGAACTATTGTCAGCTATGGTGTAAATTGTGTTATAAATGAATGCTACAGACAGGAGAATGAATCATAATTAGTAATCAATTAATGTTATTGTTATTTTAATACTGCCCGAATTTGATGCATATGTCTACGTAGGTAGAGTGGATATTTATGTAAGTTGCAAGACAATGACACCTACCAACATGCACTGCGTAACACCATCCTGATAGATCGGTAAGAGCCGAGACACGTACTCACTGCCTAGGTCGTATACATATAAACTGGCTATGACTAATTCCGGCGGAACCTCTATACAGCGTCCGACATTTGTCGTGTGTATATAAATATCTGTCTATGACTTATTACAGCGGAACCTCTATACAGTGTCCGACATTTGTCGTGTGTATATAAATATCTGGCTATGACTTATAACAGCACAACCTCTATACAGCGTCCGACATTTTCGTGTGTATATAAATAACTGTCTATGACTTATTACAGCGGAACCTCTATACAGCGTCCGATATTGTAAGCCCTAAAGCCCATGGGAAGGGAACCACACCTTCCATCATTCACCGATAATAAAAGATATGGACGTTAAATAAGAATCAAACATACGACCTTACGCACCCTATAAAATATACGGGTATCTTAAGAACTCATTCTCATTCAAATAGCGTGTGTTTTCGTCCGGAATATAATTTGGGATCTTGACTAACCACTTATGTATGAGGATGCCAGCGTAATGGTACCGTAACATTTTCAGACACGCAGCCAAACTCCTGTGGTATTCATACTATTTAGATGATTTAAAAAACTGTGGTGTAAACAGCCACCACGTGCGTTTCATGTTTACAAACATTCATTCAGCTTTTGCATTACGAATACGGCGAATAATTAAACATTCTGCATAATAAAACGTGATAAGAAATTCAACTAAACGCTGAAGCCAGCGAATGAACTAATTATACTCGTATCATATTTCATATAACGCATCGTCATATCGGTACATAAATATATGAACTAAAAGTCCTCAGAAGTTTTGCGTGGAGCGTTTTAGATATCGATGTGTGGTGGGAATTTAGATACAGGAATTATACCAAGGATGCTGTAAAATCAATATTTTCACACTATTTATGACTAACGCTATACCAATGTGACTATACCATGTATAATATGTTATATACGATACTACATGCCAGGGAACGTTCTACTGGCCTCATAACATAAACTGAAAATACAGTCCACAATGTATCAAAAATATTGTTCATTTTAATACTTATATATTAATCATTATACAGTCAAACTGGCTCAAATAACAAGAGATAGTAGCTACTTAAAGTGTGTGGCCCACCATTTGATTTATATTCAGTGGTTGCCACTACTATATATCAAAACCGTGCTTGCATTGTTAGCAGTATCCGTAAGGTAATACATAACGGCAGCAGTAAACTCATAAAGGGAATGTAACAGTTTAGGGGTCAGAATATATGTGTCAAGTGTTGCTGTAGTAAGCAACACGTTTTATGTTCGGTTTATAACTACACTGGTACCGGGGTGCAGAAACAAATGTATGGATAAATTAATTAGCTTTTTTATGTTCCCTGTTCAGATAGAATCATGACTCAATGAATGTATGACTCGATAAACCAATATCTATTTACGTCAGGCCTATCGGAAGTCAGCAGCCGGCATTGTGTACAGATATATATACATGTACATGTAGTGTATTTCATCTATACACAGAATAATGTAGCCTTTAATTATACGGATAATTGATTGACTTCCGATAAACAGAATGACACGAGAATAAACAAGACTAAACAACATCGTATTATTGTTGCTAGTTGGCAAATATCTGTATTTCATGGCTGCAACACACGAATAGTATGCATACATGCATCGCTGATTCATTGATTTGGGCAGCTGTGGGAGTTGCGTTAATATAATAACATAGCAAAGGTCATCCGATAACTCTATTAACATAGCTAACTATACATTCACCTGAGTTTGACTAATAGTACGGCGAACGTATACAAGTTCAGTGATTTTCCCAAATTTATCTTAAGATAGCGTTAAGTTCAACCGGCTACCACATGTACAATCGTGAATGTGAGACCTAAATATCGTAACCGTTTTCCTTAATATTTCTTTGTGCTAAAATATAGGCCGTTTAATCGCTTGGTTTCAAAATTGGCGTAACATTAAGTCAGGTTGTACTATACATTATGGTGTACTGTTACAGCTTCGTCAATGCAACTGGTATACAACAAGTGCAACGAACGGCAAACGATTAAATACGGTGTACTTAAGTTAGATATTGATACTCTATAGCTGGTGTATTAAGCTGATATATTTATGTCATTTTATCGCAATATTCGTCGGAAGAAAATTAAAAATAAAACACATGTGAAATTACCCCAACAAACAAAAGTCTTACCTTTTCATATAAACCTATCACGTGTATCACTCATGCTAGTATCCGACAAATGGTGTTCATAATTTCTCTTTCTTTATCTGCAATCAGCTGTTTCACCATAATATCACATGACCATGGCAGTGTATCGACTGAGTCACGTGACGGAAAGTCGATAATTACCTCCCTTAGTTGAGATAATAGTGTTTACTGCAGTTATCTCCGTTTGGAAATGGAATAGTTTGTGTACAAAATTTAATATGCAGTATGACGTAGACTAGATTTGAAAAAAACTTAGACTAGAGAGTTTTTTTAACTTAAATACGAACTTCGTGTAGTTAAGAAAATAGTGTCAATTCCCTACACTCTAACTTGTTGGATGTGCGTCAATCAGAAGGGTTTAAACGTCTGTCAACTGACTGTTAGTGTTTGTCAACATAATCTGAAATACTGGGTTTCCAAGGCTTGAGATTAGTCTAAATTTAGCACGTCATGCGCTATTAATAAACTATGAATCACGGAGAAAAGTAATTAATTAAACAATAATAATAATAATAATAATAATATAATAAATAATAAATAATAATAAACATGAATTGATAGCATGCTGTGAATTTCCGTATCAGACTTCAAAGTGCCCAAAACTAGACTAATATATTGTATAAGAACATCTACGTATCTAATTATGACCTGAGGAAACTACATGTATTTTAACCATCTGATTATGACCTGAGGAAACTATACATGTATTTTAACCATCTAATCATGACCTGAAGAAACTACACGCATTTTAACCATCTAATCATGACCTGAGGAAACTACACGTATTTTAACCATCTAATCATGACCTGAAGAAACTACACGCATTTTAACCATCTGATCATGACCTGAGGAAACTACACGCATTTTAACCATCTAATCATGACCTGAGAAAACTACACGTATTTTAACCATCTAATCATGACCTGAGGAAACTACACGTATTTTAACCATCTAATCATGACCTGAGGAAACTTTACATGTACATGTATTTTAACCATCTAATCATGACCTGAGGAAACTATACATGTACATGTATTTTAACCATCTAATCATGACCTGAGGAAACTTTACATGTACATGTATTTTAACCATCTAATCATGACCTGAGGAAACTTTACATGTACATGTATTTTAACCATCTAATCATGACCTGAGGAAACTTTACATGTACATGTATTTTAACCATCTAATCATGACCTGAGGAAACTTTACATGTACATGTATTTTAACCATCTAATCATGACCTGAGGAAACTTTACATGTACATGTATTTTAACCATCTAATCATGACCTGAGGAAACTATACATGTACATGTATTTTAACCATCTGATCATGACCTGAGGAAACTTTACATGTACATGTATTTTAACCATCTAATCATGACCTGAGGAAACTATACATGTACATGTATTTTAACCATCTAATCATGACCTGAGGGAACTACATTAATTTTAACCATCTAATCATGACCTGAGGAAACTACATTAATTTTAACCAACTGATACCAACATAACAGCTGAACAACATGACCCAGCTGACTGAAAGTATCCTATAGTAACCGTAAATAAATAAGTGAACATTAAATGAATACCCGCACAGATAATCTTTCCGCAGCCTCAGGCACACCATGTGCGATCGGACTACTCTATCAGAGTTCAGCACAATTCAGCTGGACAATACAATGACCAAGCAAAATGAAATAAGAAACGTTGTTCCAATCCAGTTCGGTTGGACAACATTAAAAAAGTCTAAGGAAATAAACATTTACTAAATCCAGTTCGGCTGGACAACATAAAAAAGTCTAAGGAAATAAACATTTACTAAATCCAGTTCGGCTGGACAACATAAAAAAACCTAATGAAATAAACATTTACTAAATCCAGTTCGGCTGGACAACATAAAAAGTCTAATGAAATAAACATTTACTAAATCCAGTTCGGCTGGACAACATAAAAAAGTATAAGGAAATAAACATTTACTAAATCCAGTTCGGCTGGACAACATAAAAAAGTATAAGGAAATAAACATTTACTAAATCCAGTTTGGCTGGAAAACATGGCCAAGCCTAATGTACATAGTAAACTATAATGAACAAAAGCAGGCCGGATGGACAACATGACCAATCCTTGAGTGGGATTGTTTGATCAGATATACATAATTATTAATTTTTTTTGTAAACAGGACAAAGCAACCCTGATAACTAACCTCAAACTCAGTAACTGCAGTCACGTTAATAAGTCATGTCCCGTCAAATTTCTTAATAAACGTCCAATAGCATGATAGTTAGTGGTTGTTCAACTTCACTTTTATCTACTTCAAGTTTCTATTCGTACATCAGACCCTCTCCCACAAATGACGATGACTAATAAATGGACAAGATCAACATGCCAAAGCAGAACAATTTTCGTTTATAGACATCCTTATCCGTACTGGCAGGTTTCTAAATCACACACAGTATAACATCCAAACGTGGCACACACCACACAGTGCAGCATTTCTAATGTATCGCACAACACAACAACACTTTTCATGTGGCACACAAAACATCAGTACTATGCAGATTTATTTTATTCTTTCAAACTGGTCTCCCTGCATTTCCTCTCCCCAACCATTGGTATTTGGTGGTGATTCCAGGCTGTTGGATCTTTTGACTTGACATACATAAAAACTATACTGGTACACCATGGGTTTCCTGCATACAATACGATGGTGCTTCATTCCACTTGTTCTTACACGTCTGACATGGCTTCGGTTTGTCTGTTACTTCACTAAGCAGTGTGGACCTCTTCTACCATCCCCACAAAAACATCTAGTTTACCGGAATATGATGGTGAACATCCTTACACACCTCACCATGGCCTTACCTCACTGTTACTGGTATTTCAACTGGTATTTCAAGTTCAACATTTCTAATCAATCGTGGAAGCTCGGTCATTTCCGTTTGTCTCCAGGAAAATAAACGTATTTTGAAAAGTTGCAGGGTATATTTTGGTATTTCTTTGGTTTGCGCAATAAAAGTTTCATTTTGATAAATTTAAGAAACATGATGCCAGTGGAATTCGAACTTACACATGGGGCTTGACAAAAATTTTCAATGCCTAAAGCTTTAACTGTCATGATCACGGAGACACACAAGTTCATCAGACTTATTTTATATTCATATTGGAATAGTCAATCCCGCACCAACCTTTATCGGCGAATGGATTAAACTTTAAAAGTGCAGTCACGGCTCAATGTTCAAAATCGAATGTTCCATTTTGAACCCTGAGGCATGACCTTTCAGACGAGTCTATTTGGGCGGGTAGCCCGTGATTTATTGATTCCAATAGTCACGATTTAATGTGCGTAATTTATCGATTCAGTTTAGCACAGTTAGTTAAGGTTCAGGAACCCCATTCGGAATAGAAGGTCGTTGGTTCGAATCCCAAAACTTCTTTTTGGTGTCATGAATTTGTGTAATTCAAACGATTATACATTTTCATTACACATTATCATATTTTATCCGATGTTCATGGATGCGTTCGACCCAACAATGTCGTATTTTAATATTTGAAAACATACTTTGTGTAGTGAACGCGTGTTGTTCATCATTCTTTACCTTTAACATAAACTAAGATGGCCAATGTATGCTCTGGTTTTCGCTCGGAATGTTGGTTACATGTCACCCAAAGATTATTCCTGTAGTTTTATCAAAATTGATCAAGCGGTTCAGGCGAAGATGCCGTTTAAAGGATATCTCTATTTTTAGCTCAGGCGGCCATCTTGTTTAACGGACGGCATCAATTTTAATGGTCAAGGGTCACCCAAATATCATTCATGTAAAGTTTTATCGAAATCGGCCAAGTGGTTAAGGAGAGGAAGTCGTTTCAAGATTTAAGCTCTGGCGGCCATCTTGTTAATCAGAGCGGAACGATTTTAGCTAACTTTTAATGAGGGTCATCCATGAATCACAACTGTGAAGCTTGGTTGATATCGGCCTAGCGTTATAGGAGATGTCGTTTAAAGATTTTTCTATTTATAGCTCTGGCTCGTGCTCAGGTGACCAACATTCTGACCAAGTTTCATAAATCTTGGATCAAAACTGAGACCTCTGGTTTTTCTAAGATTTTAACTAGTGACCTAGTTTTTGACCCCACATCACCCAGTTTTGAACTTGGTATGGATTTCATGGAGACCACTGTGTGACCTCTCAGTGAACACAAGGTTTTTCAAAGATTTGAACTAGTGACCTAGTTTTTGACCTGATATGACCCTTTTCAAACTTGGCCCTGATTTCACAGAAAACAACTTCTGACCAAGTTTCATGAAAAATGAATCAAAACAGTAGCCTCTAGAGGGTACACAAGCAAATTGTTGACCGACGACGGATGAAGAGTGATCACAAAAGCTCACCTTGTCACTATGTGACAGATGAGCTAAGAAGTGCTTTTATTTCTGGAACAACTCTCCTATGTGCCTCTGCCCGGATTTGAACAAAAGTTGCCAGATTAGATGGCAAGCACACTAACCACTGAGCTACAAGGCAAGTGTGTTTTATTGAATCAAAGTTCAAAGTGAAGACAACACAAACACGCACTTTGTTTTCTGGATTTAATGCATACAACCACAATAAAATTTTACATCTATAAAAAAAATTTGACAAGAAAAGAAATCCGACATAATTTTAGTGTCCATGTTCTTCAAAACATTCTTTTTGTTACCTTATCAAGTGAAGAACAGTCGAACAACGTAATCATAAATTGAAAGCAAATTTATTATCAATAGTGCACATTATTCACATATACAGCCTACATAATGTGAAGTTAAAGCTGCAAATACACAAGAAATTGTAAATTTATAGCACTGATCAATATTGTGGTATAAAGTTACCCATACACTGACTAACAAGGGTCATGTGTGAAAGGGTTTAAAAACCAAAATCTTGCTTAAGGAATGTTTTTCAAGTCATGGCTCCTAAATCAGGCTTTTTGAATTGAGATAATTTTCACGCCCAGCAAAATGGCTAAAGCAGATAAATAACAGTCTATTCAAATGACAAACCTACCAAATGAACAGGTCTAGTCAATATATCTTTATTTTTAAAGCCTGAAACCGTACTTAGCACTACAGCTGTATGCGGAATCTAGAACAAACTAAGACCATTCAAAACATCAGGCAGACGTGAAGCCATGACTCAAGAACATTCTAAAACCATCGTTGTACCCTGGTACAAATATACACGGTAAACAATATATGTGTAAAACATTAAACAAACTAATTCTTTGTTTTGATAAGAACATACTAATGTATATTATATACCAAATGGTTCCACATAATTCCATTATTTTCACCAGTATTACAAAATAAGACAAATATTTCTTTTTGATACATTTTACATTAATCAGACAAGATAATTTGATAAAAACTGCCGTCAATATCGTAAAAACAATGTGCCTTTGTGAGTTCATATATCTTTTTCATGAAAATATATCTGCCAACTAGGAAGATTTTCTATTAAAAATCTGTAACAATTAGAAATTATCCAAAAACAATTAAAAATGAAGGCTTTTAATAAAACGTCACAAACTGCCCAGTAACAGGTCTGTGTTTACATTTGAAAACCAATTTAAACAAACTAGACTAATTCTTCACAGTCTTACAAAAAGCCATCAACTATAGAATGTATTGGTTTGGATCCATGAACTATAGAATTGCAGTTTTCAGTATCCTATGATTTCAGTGCAGGACCATCCTAGGTGTACATGGTATAGTAATACAGATAGAAAAGTACTTCTCTTAAAATCATTGTACAAAATAGGATGTGCAGTTAATTGAAAAATAGGAACCTAGGCCAATGGTAACTCTTAATTATTTGCCATATTCAAGTTAATACTAAGCGACATGTATAATTATCATTAATTAAGATAATTAAGAAGAAAGAAATCAATGCACAAAAATACTCTTATCACCCAAATATTTTTCGGCAACTGATTTTTTTCAAGTTTGTTAAGTTGAATTTAGAAAAGGAAAACCAGTATGGCCAACCATTGAGCTGAGAGTATGTATCAACAAGATATTTCACACACGTTAATTAAAACAACACAAAGTGAAATAATGTACCCTTGTAGTTGCACGCTTTAGTTACAATATTTTCATACTTGACTTTAAATATGACCATTGCTTTATCATTAGGTGTGCCCAGTGTAATAAATTTGTACTCCTCATAATACAAGAAATTCTATTTTCTTTGGTGTCCCCAAACAGAAACCATACGTTTGAAAATCCAGAAAACAAAAAAAAATTGGCTGTCATTTTTGACAACATGCGTCTTTCTATAATTTCATTTAATGAGCCGCAATATACAAAATGATGACACAACATCGCTGCTATTTGCAATGGACAGAAAATCTCTACCAAGGAATAAAACTGCCATTAAGTATGGTGCCTCTCAACACATGTGTACATTGCAGCTCATTTGTTAATAGAAATGAACACAGCAGTAACAGCACTATCATTAATCATGGCGCACAGTCTTAATGTTTCAATAAATACCATCTCTTCAAGTTTTACTGTTTTAACAGTTCAACACATTTCAACACGTTTCAGAACATTTCTCTGAATACTGAAACACCTGTAACAGCATCATGTGTATTCATGTGTACAATAATGCTGCAGTTAAGAGGATACACGTGTTGGCTTGCACTATCTTCATAATGCTATCACTTAATGCTGCATGTGAAAGTAAAAACACTAATTGGACAAAATGGACCGCCCAAAATACTATTACTTAATCATATAAACTTATTAAAATTTACCGTACTGCTGGGTCTCTCAACAGTACATTTATTCAGGCCGCAGCAGGTATTCAAACCCACTTTCAGCAATAGGCCATGAATGTAAAAGCAACCAAGCCAATCATATATTATCATATAATATAGCCATTATATGGTACATACAAATATAAGGGCCAACCATACACTGGTGAGTTTTTTTTAAAAATCCCACAATGCAGCATTACCCCATAGAAAATGTTCCATACAAATTTAGAACATTTCACTCTTTCGTAACAAGTAACCAAAAGAGACAATATTTGGTACTCACTGTGAACACATTAAAATGATATGTTAAAACATTACAATATCAATTTGCACCATGATTAGGTTACGTCCAGTTTTTTTACATATAAAAAACTTGTATCACAATTTTTCATAAAAAATCATTAATAAAATAAATGTATAAACATGGTTTCTGCTATAATGGACTAGACTTAACAAACAAATGAGCACTGGTCTTAATCAAGGCACACCTTTGAAAAATGAGATCAAATGAAGAAAGGTTTTATAAACCACAAAGTGTCCCTACAACTACCAGAAAAGGGCTTCCACTCACTCAGTTAGGGGCTGAACAGGGGCTGTTTCATATTGTGCCATATCCTGACTTAGTGTACGTGACGTCCTATGCATCACATTAGATGTGATTATAGAATGTACATATTATAAATAGGTCAGTAGCCCCTTCCCCTGATCCCTTTTAGTAACATAATGCCCTTAGATTGGATAATAGACAAAGCATATCCGGTTTTAAACCACCACATACACACTTCATATCACACTTTCGCGTAAAAATTCTAGAACCTTCCTGTAATCTTTAAGTCGCAGCACTAATATCACAAAACGTAGACTTAATATTAAAATGAATAGGTTTTTAAATGGCCATAAAATGAACACATTTAAACATAAATGCATACAATCTCAGCATTATACAAATAATTCTCATGGATATGAGATCAAATCTTTTGTAAGTGGTGGAGCCCGAATCACCCACACAAAACATGTCCCCGCTTCATCATGACTAAAAATGGAATTCTGACCCCGAATGGAGTAAAACATCAACATAAGTAAATAACTAAATGACCCTGATATGAAATAAAAATGGTCCTTTTAGAATAAATCACATTTTAAACGACTTGAAAGACATCACCATCCCTTTCCTCACAATCCCCTAAAACTCTTTCTGGTCAATAAGGGACACAACTTTCCCTTAAACTTCTGTTTGGATACCTATCCAAAGTAGAATACCTTTTCCGTCATTTTATTGTTCAATCAAATTTTTGACGGTTTGAATATAAAAGACAGATAACTCACAACATTTATATAGCAAAATGTCAATTAGATTGATGTCTTTAAATGTTACATTACGGACAGGAATAATACTGTAGATAAATTATACACTAAAATTATATTGTTTACAACTCTAGCCACTTCAATGCTTCAATTACTGGTAAAACACTGCGCATCATTTAACTTCACAGATCCAAACATATTGGCAGCTTTGAGTAAAAATCTCAATATATATATAAACAAATCTCAGATCGTGGTAAATATTCAACCCCTCACATTGTAAAGTTGTTCACCATTTTGTAAGTAAAATTTGTAATGACGGCAATTTCATGAATTCAAAGAAAATTGTCTGATATAAGGCGATACAAAGTTGGTGTAAAAACAAATACATACATGTATACACTGTCATAATAATAAAGTTGTTGTTATATAATCAGGGATATAATTATATGCTAATTGCAAAACAAAAGTATCTCCCCTTTCAAAAATATCAAGAGCTCTAAATTCAAGTTTTAGAATGCCAAAAATCTAGGTTCGGCTGAAAGGAGGACAACTCCTATACATCCTTGATTATGAAAACTTTTGCATTTTACAAATACGCTCATTGTAAAACCAAATGCCAAGTACAACATATTGTTAAGACTCAATTTTAGCATAGGCGCTTTCACCTTTATATCAAAGCACAACAACTATTCATTCATATTGCAATGCATATTTCATAATTACAAAATGAATATTTCCCAAAATCATACTTTGGTTAACAGTTAAATTCTATGGATCGCATGATACAGCAACAACATGATATTATACAAGGTTCTATGATCATGTTCACTTCTGGTCCAGTTAGGGTAAGATTAGAGTGACGCAGTCGAGAATCCACTATTACCTTGTAAAACCATGTCTGTATTATTTCAATGCTTAAGTAAACTCTACCTGTTCCAAACATGATTGGAATCTGTTAGGTACATATAAATGGCTGTCACTCGCAAAATATCCTAACTGGACTGTACATTGTTCAAATAAAAATATACCATAAAATGTAATATAATGTGATAGTACACTTTATTTTCTGGACAGTAAGGACCAGATCTGTACTTGACATAGGACATACAATAATGTTATCTTGCAACAATCTGAAACAATTTTGTATAAGGACATGGATTACTAAGTTAAGTGCAAGAAAAATATACAAATAATGAGACAGTGGATTTAACAGAACAAAGGTGAATATCCATTAACAACAAATAAACAGAACAGCGAAAATTAAGCCCCAACTGCAACACGAATCTTGGACATAAAGTGTCCCAACTAAATGTATACCTTTAATTTGTGACTATACTATTATCATGTGTAGTCTTTATGACAATAGCAAAGGAAATGTTTATCTTCTGACAAAAAACAGTAACAGTTAACATGAATATAAAACTTGATTATGAAAACGCTGACCAACAAAAATGCCCCAACTCCATCTTGTCATGATTTGGAAAAACAATTAACCATGTTAAGAAATTAAAGCAGAAAATTAAAATTTCCACACTTACCCAAACAGCAGTCAGCAATGCTGCTAATAACATTTATATATTTTTGCATATATCCCCTACAAATACAGCACTTGTACCAGACATGGTTCTTGGTAACTGGATAATAATCCAAAATATTCGACAATGGTTAAAGACTCTGAAAAACGGTCTAGATCAGCATTGCACCTCACCCACTGTTTAGATAAGTTGATCTGTTGATCAATCTAATACAAAGTTCTATACAAAGTTTGATAAGTTTTTTTTTCAAAACTGTTTAAATGTTGGTGAACGAAAAGACAAAACTTAACCAGAAGTCCTATAAGTTCATTAATTTGTTCCCTTTACAGAAAATGCACTTGAAACAATCCACAGTCCGATAGAAGATGATGACACATTACAAAGAAATCATCTAAACACCAGAAATTGAAGTATCGACCAATAAACAACTGATCAAAGGGAGTTAACCCAATGGAGATTAGTCTTTCTTACAAGAAGTACACAATGCAGTATAAACAAACATAATAAATTATATCTATGGAAACATATACATAATGGCAAGAGTATAAGAATGTTTTAAATCAATGTGACTAATATACTTGCAATGGATTATAAGCGAGAGTTGTACATTATATAATATAATCAATTACAGCGAAATATTGAATGAATCCAATAACCAAGAAGAGGGGAACCAGAACATTGGGAAAGTCTCTAGTGTGAGAGCCCATCTTATAAACAAGGGAGATAAAATGTGACATTGAGATTTTCATAACACATCACTCTGAAACTGACTCACTTAAAGGTGTTAAAAATGATTAACTTTAACAAATAGTTTTTCTATGCCAGCATGAACTGCAAGTAATTTTATATTTGACAGTTTCGCAGTTACAAAATGCTCAAGCATTATGTCATGTGTCAAAAATAATCTCATTTCACAAAATGTATGAAACAAAACAAAATGTATGCGTAAATCCAAACATGTAACTTAGTTCCCGGTAAAATAAAACATGGTTATCATATTCTACATCGACTTTATATCGGTCAATTGTCGGGCCAATCACGCATGTATACACCATTGTCGGGCCAATAACACACGTATACAAGTACTGTGAAACTCTTCCAATAATTAACAGATCTACGCCCTATTCTCCAAAAAAGAGCCCACATTTTATGTAAACCATACTCCAAGTATTCATGCTGGTGTTAAATATGCCCAACATATTGTAAGTAAATGCCATTTTAAATGGAGATTATACAGCGACCATAATTATATCCATCAACAGCAAGAAATTGCCAATTTTCTACCAGAGACAACTTTGTACCAACCTCACACAACTTCACAAATCCTTCACATAGACCAGGCTAAAATTAGCACATAAACAGTTAGTCTCAGTACGACCACTTGACTAACACCTCATAACACCAAGAGTAGGAAAGAACCTTGAAAGTTCATTAAAACATTATTTTCAGTCTACAACAAGCAAATTTTTTCGAGTTTTGATCTTTAGAGGAGTTGTCTCTCATCGTAATACTGCATTCTTGAATCAGCTGGCAGTGAAACGTCACAATCATCAGGTACGATGAAGACTAGTTCACATCATCAATTCTAAGACAGACCTTTCAGTCGTAAGACTTATTAAACAGATCTCGGAAATCCAAACACACGGCTAACCGACAGGTGCAAATGTAAAAGTGGCATATATTTTCATCAAGTCTGAAATTGTGGCTGTATGCAGATTAACAAAATAACACCCCTCAGTTGCCCCACCAGTCTGGTCCGCTGGAACCACCCCCGTATGAACCTCCATAGCTTCCACCATAACTGCTGTTGTAGCTTGGGAACTGATTCTGCATGGGTGTGAACTGTTGCCCACCGCCAAAACTTTTCTGAAATCCTTGTTGTGGATTACCCTTGTTTCCGCCCTGTTGACGATAGTCACGACTTCCAAAGGTTGTGTTGAATCTACAAAATCAGAGGGGCGTATATAGAAAAATTTAATGATTCAAGATTTTCTGACAGTTACAGCATTTTGGACAGCAAACTGTACACATTTGCCTAGTTTGTGTATCATTAACAACAGTGCATGGCTATCTTAAAACTAATGTTTCATGCCAAAACCTTTTAAAGATATAGAACTTTTTATAATGAAGCTGTCACTGGAAGGGACATAATAATGTCTACCAAAGAAAGAATGTTTAGCACCTTTGAAAAATGTGTCTCAGTTTAAAATTTTGGTTAGAAACAAGTGAAAGACATATTTCCAATTCATAAAATCTTAATCTTTATCAGACTGAATGTAATGACAGGATATTCCTATGTGCCTTTCCAGAAATCTTTATAAGACTTATTTTTAATGATCTTAAAAAAGCAACAAACTGTTTCAACTGAAACAACACTATGTTAGATGATGTACCTTCTTCCTCCACCACGTCTAGACCCACCAGTTGGTCGAGAGTCGTAGGCTGTGGATTCCAGCCAAGATGGTACCTCTTGTTTAGCTTCCACCAGTAAATCCATCAAATCTCGAGTGATATTCTTATTCTTCTCATTGAAGAAGGATGTTGCCAAACCTGCAAATATATCAAGATATTACAGGACTTTCCTTGAATCTAAGTAAGTTTAACATGAATAATTATAATTTCTTATACATAACATATGTAGTTTAACATTTAATTGACTTCACTTTATCTCCCAAATGACGTCATGATATCCAGAAAATGACTATTTCTGGTGTTGTTTATTTAACGAAATGTGTATTCCGACATGAAAGACTTACTAGTTTCAATCATAAGATTACAAGGACTTGAATATACACCACTTTTTCTTCTCAAATGATATTGCAACGGTTTTAATCGACCAACTTACCGAGATTTCCTACACGACCAGTTCTACCAATACGATGTACATACTCCTCAATATCACTGGGAAGGTCGAAGTTCACGACATGACGTACATGTGGAATATCCAAACCACGAGCGGCAACCTACAATATATACGTTTATATATATGTTTTCATAATGTGACATACAGAAACTATCCAAATATAAGTTATTTAAAGGCTAATATTATAATGTACTTTTTATGATTGACTGCTTAAAAACCACTTTAGGCCGGCTGTAAATGAGAAATTTATACACAATCTGAAGCAAATAGTTGCATAAAGGACCCTATCAGGCCTGTTGGTAAAGCATTTTGGTAGCTAGGTTATAACTTATGGAGAACCCTTGGATGCTAAAAATGTATATACTTTACTAGCTATTTTTCAATGTATTACCCTTGTTCTGTATTAGCCTTAATGTGTTAGTCCCTAACATTAAGCCATGACCTTATTATTGTTGTCTCCATAGCAACAACCATTTAACTGGTTATTGAACTAAGGGGCAGTCTACAAGTACTTACAGCTGTAGCCACTAAGATTGGTCTCTCTCCGGTCCTGAAGTATTTGAGTGCCTCCTCACGTTCTCTCTGACTTCTATCACCATGGATACTTGTTGCTGGGTAACCTTCACTGATCAGAAAGTCTTCTAAAGCATCAGCACCTTTCTTGGTCTCCACAAATACCAGGGTCAGAGATTCCGGACCTACAAACAGTAGTCTGAGGTAACAACGAGATTCTTAAACAACCAGAAAGCCAACAGCAACAACAAACATATTACAGCTGTCGTAATGTGTAAAGAACAGTTAAAGAACAGTTAAAGATTATAAAGTACTACTTGTTTAAATCATAAACTAAATTTTCCCACAAAGGACCATAACTCTAGCATAAATCATAAAATTCTAACAATATGCATACAACTAGGCTTGGTATACATCATGGATTTATGTCAGGTTTGTTTAAGTTATGCTAAGGGTTTAGGAGAACACGCAGGAAGCACAAAAATGATATAGTGGGGGGGGAATAATAACAACAAATGTGTGATATTAGTAAATCTCAAATAGGTTCTGGAATGCATGCATGACACATTGTGCATGTCAGACATCAGAATAGGCCTACTTCTACTGACTGAATAGGACGAAACACACTTGATTAATAGCGTAACTGTGGCTGGGCCCATTAACCATGGAATATCACAGATGATTTTTAGGTTTGTTTTTTTCATATATATTTAATTGAATAACAACAACAGGTACAAGATTGTAGGAACACCATTAAACAATAAACTTTAACAAATTGGTACATTTTCAGCTGTTAGGCCACTCAAGCACCCTTTGAAATTTAAACTTCCCCTGGTCATTGGGCTACATATGGAAACCTATTTCTCTCCTGTTGGTGTGGCAGCCAACATCGATCTGCGGCGCCCATGAATAGACACTGCCCTCGTAGGTAACATTTTACACCATGGTGGAGTGGAGCATGTGGGTCTTGCTCAGAGAAATTAACCAGTGGTCCAGAGGGGAATCGAACCCGGGACCTCTCGATCCTGAGTCGCACGTCCTACCTCTAGGCCACCGCTCCCCACATGCAATGCAGTACTTTTATATACGAAAAGGATTCTACAACATACAATCACACTTTTACATGCAGTGAACTCTCGTTATCTTGAACTTATGGGACATTGGAAATTACTTGGGAGATACTTCTTTTGACAAACAATTGCTTGAGATGACATTTTCTTGATTTTTGGATATGAAAATCTCCATGACCTGCTTGACTGTTGCAAACATATAAATATTCAACAATGGAAGATGCGAAAGTTACAGGTAAAACATAGATGTCTTATTGGCAAGCCAGACAAGGTGCAAATTTTTTTCAACAGTAGTCGGATAGAATCAAACTTTGAAATCTTTAGATTGCTTCTTAGTTAATCCGGACTTGAAATTAATTTGAGATTAAGAAAAATTCCAGCCAAAACTACGCCTACCTAGGAATGTTCATACCAAGGAGAAAAATCAGGACTTACAGACTTACAAAAATATTTGACATTTTATAAGCAAGTTCAAGATAATGAAATTTGACTGCATAAAGAAATTAGTAAGGTTCTGGAAACTTGCAATACTGACTGATGCAGCCACTTGTGTGCCAGGTGCGTGTGTACGCCAGAGCGTTGACGCTTGCACTTTAACTTACATACTTCTCCATTACCTGCTGCGTTCAACAAGTCCAGCAAGAAAGATCTCTTCTCAATCTCCTCGACCCAGACCACTTTCTGTGTGATATTCTCACTCGTACTACCAACACGACCAACAGCCAAGAAAATGTAGTTCTCCAAGAAATCACGAGCTAGAATCTAAAATATACAACAAAGTATTTTAAAAGTGTGACAAGACATCTAGAACCCTGGCTGTCAAGTAGATTATATGTGGCAAAATATGACTTGGAGTAACAAATGTTCTTTACACAGGATAACCATGATCTCAATGGCTTTAGAACAACGCTGCTGGCAAGCTAGGGTAAAGCCTTATGTCCTAGAAGGGATGACAACAACGATTAAGTCAGTTTTGGTCAATCAAATTAATTTTCAGTTGCACAGTTTAGAATTTGCTAAATTAATTGTTACATACTAAATGAATAGTAAAATGTCGAGAGTAATTAAACAATATCTGACAATGTGTCAGTATTGAGTTATGTTCTCTGCTTTAATCTAGCATTCCTGCTTGACCTACATATCTATGTAGAGATATTAAGGCTCAAAAGGTTGCAATAAACTGTAATAATGCAAGATTGAATGAAGTGTCCTCCCAGGAAAAGTTCATTAATGTTGAAATCGGCTTCAAAATCAGTTAAAAATTTCCCAGATTACTAATAAAATACCAACATATTCTTTAAATTTCCAGGGTGGAGGAGTTAACCCCCAAAGGTGTAGTTGAACTGTTCATACAGGGCCCCTGCGTTATTTTGAAGAAAAATGGGAATTTAGGGGATTTTTTAAAAACTGCCTTATAACCATGCACTAAACCTTTAAAGCTTAAAATAGCTATATTTCAACATTATGTACATGAACGCACACACAATTAATCAAAGGTTCGACTAAAAAGTTCAGAGTTTGGCCAAAAAAAAATGAGTGCCCTGTCATAAAAAGCAATTATAGCAGAAAACAAACATAGAACCTACCTGAATCTCCTTAGGGAAGGTAGCGCTGAACATCATAGTTCTCCTCTTACCAGTAGGTGGCATAGTGTCCTTCTCAACGATACGTCGAATCTGTGGTTCAAAACCCATGTCCAACATACGATCAGCCTCATCAAGAATGAGAAATCTGTAACCAAATATGTCAGAATGAGTGTAACATTCATGAGAAACACCTGCCTGTTGGATGGACCATGGATCGATCAGGACAATTAGGGCTAATTTGGTTGTGTGTTAGGCATTGTGCCGTGTGTTTGTGTTATGCGATGATTATGATTTTTGTGGTTGACTGTTGAAGTGCTGCCTTGCCAGTCTGATTTTCTCTCGTCTTTTTAGACTGACTTTAATAAACCAATTCAGTTCAAATATCTCATTCAGGTACATCTTAATACATTTACAATCTCTAGTTTTGTCAAACAAATTCATTTGCCGATGCATCTCGGCTAATTTGTACTTATTAAGTTACTTACTACATTGCAAAATGTTGAGAGTAATTAAACAATATCTGACAATGTCTCAGTATTGAGTTATGTTCTCTGCTTTAATCTAGCATTCCTGCTTGACCTACATATCTATGTAGAGATATTAAGGCTCAAAAGGTTGCATATGTTCACACACAAGGCAGTACCTGGTTAATGGACCTACAGAGAAAATTGAAATACTGGCATATTGGTACAAATAGCTTGCATATAGCTTGATTTTTCAAAAGCAGACCAAAACCGAAATAGATTTTTTCAAATATAAGCCGTCCATCAGCTCAACAAGATCTTTAATCTCTTGAACAAATAATCCTAATATTCCCTATGGTTGGTTTACAGAAAACATTGCAACAAAAATACTGTCCCATTATTTAATAATATACAATACAATACAGTATTCTATCTAATAACTAACCTGCAGTGATCCATGCCAATCTTTCCACGTTCCATCATGTCAACAAGACGTCCAGGTGTGGCTACCAGTAGATGACAGCCACGATCTAAATCTCTCATCTGAGAACCAATATCAGCACCACCGTACACCACACATGGACGTACACGCGATCTGTAACAATACAATAATTTATGAGAGAGGACTAAACATTAGAATAATATATGAGGAAAGGACCGTATAACTGAGAAAATGTCAAGACGAAAGTGCAAGAAATATACCTGTAGTGTCATAATGTCGGCAATTATGCAATAATGTTTATCATTAGACCATACTGGTTCTATATGACTTTGACTGAGTGGTTGAATAGTTAGGTGATATAAACACAATCATCTTAAACTTTACTAGCATCTTGACACAAAGAAGTTAATTGTCTGAATCAAAAAAAATTACTTGTCCAGGACAACCTGCCAAGTGCTAATTTCGCAGACTGAATTCTAACAAACTATGAGATTTACTACAAATACTAGTCTATAGTGTCACTAATGCACTATTTCTACATTCTGAGGACAGTTTATTTCTTTACCAACTGGGTTACTGGGCAAACCAGGTGGGAATGATAATTGAAAGATTCCTATGCAGTTTTAACAATACTGATTAAAAGAATCTAATAACAAGAGGGCCATGATGGCCCTGTATCGCTCACCTGTGTACACTCGCCCTAAAAAGACTACTAGGAGATGCTACACACCAAATATGTAAGCTAATTTGACCCCCAGGGTCATTATTTGAGCAAACTTGGTATTAGTCCACTAGGCAATGCAACATGTAATATATCTAAGCTCTAGACATTCTGACCAAGTTTCATGAAGATCAAGCTTCAAATGTGCCCTCTAGAGTGTTAACAAGGATTTTCTAAGATTTGACCCTGTGACCTAGTGTTTGACCCCACGTGACCCATATTCAAACTTGACCTATATATCACTGAGACAAACATTCTGACCAAGTTTCATGAAGATCAAGCTTCAAATGTGCCCCCTGGAGTGTAAACAAGGATTTTCTAAGATTTGACCGGATGACCTAGTTTTTGACCCCACGTGACCTATATTCGAACTTGACCTAGATATCACTGAGACAAACATTCTGACCAAGTTTCATGAAGATCAAGCTTCAAATGTGCCCTCTAGAGTGTAAACAAGGATTTTCTAAGATTTGACCCTGTGACCTAGTGTTTGACCCCACGTGACCCATATTCAAACTTGACCTATATATCACTAAGACAAACATTCTGACCAAGTTTCATGAAGATCAAGCTTCAAATGTGACCTCTAGAGTGTAAACAAGGATTTTCTAAGATTTGACCCTGTGACCTAGTGTTTGACCCCACATGACCCATATTCAAACTTGACCTATATATCACTGAGACAAACATTCTGACCAAGTTTCATGAAGATCAAGCTTCAAATGTGCCCTCTAGAGTGTTAACAAGGATTTTCTAAGATTTGACCCTGTGACCTAGTGTTTGACCCCACGTGACCCATATTCAAACTTGACCTATATATCACTGAGACAAACATTCTGACCAAGTTTCATGAAGATCAAGCTTCAAATGTGCCCCCTGGAGTGTAAACAAGGATTTTCTAAGATTTGACCGGATGACCTAGTTTTTGACCCCACGTGACCTATATTCGAACTTGACCTAGATATCATTGATACAAACATTCTGACCAAGTTTCATGAATATCAAGCTTCAAATGTGACCTCTAGAGTGTTAACAAGGATTTTCTAAGATTTGACCCGGTGACCTAGTTTTTGACCTCACGTGACCCATATTCAAACTTGACCTATATATGACTGAGACAAACATTCTGACCAAGTTTCATGAAGATCAAGCTTCAAATGTGCCCCCTGGAGTGTAAACAAGGATTTTCTAAGATATGACCGGATGACCTAGTTTTTGACCCCACGTGACCTATATTCGAACTTGACCTAGATATCATTGATACAAACATTCTGACCAAGTTTCATGAAGATCAAGCTTCAAATGTGACCTCTAGAGTGTAAACAAGAATTTTCTAAGATTTGACCTGGTGACCTAGTTTTTGACCCCACATGACCCATATACGAACTTGACCTAGATATCATTGAGACAAACATTCTGACCAAGTTTCATGAAGATCAAGCTTCAAATGTGACCTCTAGAGTGTAACCAAGGATTTTCTAAGATTTGACCCGGTGACCTAGTTTTTGACCTCACGTGACCCACATTCAAACTTGACCTATATATCACTGAGACAAACATTCTGACCAAGTTTCATGAAGATCAAGCTTCAAATGTGCCCCCTGGAGTGTAAACAAGGATTTTCTAAGATTTGACCGGATGACCTAGTTTTTGACCCCACGTGACCTATATTCGAACTTGACCTAGATATCATTGATACAAACATTCTGACCAAGTTTCATGAAGATCAAGCTTCAAATGTGACCTCTAGAGTGTAAACAAGAATTTTCTAAGATTTGACCTGGTGACCTAGTTTTTGACCCCACATGACCCATATACGAACTTGACCTAGATATCATTGAGACAAACATTCTGACCAAGTTTCATGAAGATTGAGTCCAAAATGTGACCTCTAGAGTGTAAACAAACTAATTGTGAACGGACGACGGACGACGGACGACGGACGACGTACGACGGACATCCATCGATCCTAATAGCTCACCATGACCACTTCGTGGTCAGGTGAGCTAAAAATGTATAAAGACTTACCTGTATGAAAATTTTCTTGCCTCATCGTAGATCTGAGAGGCCAATTCACGAGTAGGGGCCAACACAAGAGCCAGTGGGAACTGCTTTCTGCGTCCAGTTTTACCACCTTGTGGTACACCACTGACAGGGGTGTCACCTGGACCAGTCTCGTACAGCTTGTTCAAAGTTGGTACCAAGAAAGCAGCAGTCTTGCCAGAACCTATAATTCAACATTTACCAAATTGAAATAAATTGCAGTTTTTGGAGTAAAGATATAAAACATGACAAATTTTGCAGATAACATGTTACTTGAACATAAAATGAATTTGTGCCTGGACCAAATCATTCAGAACTTTTACAATTACATTCAGCCTTCACATATTTATATAAGTTATGAGACAAACAGCCAGGAATATTGTTAACATAGAACTAGTATGACTATTTTATCTTACTATTTGTCCTAGTCTTTAGGCTAGTAGGCTGCTCAAGGGTAATTGAAATAGCATAACCCATTTGGGTTTGAAAAATATATCAAAGAGGAAGTGTAATGTACTAAGAACTCAAATGTTTTTAGAACTTACCAGTCTGTGCACAGGCCATCAGATCTCGGTCACCCATGATGATAGGTATGGAATATTTCTGTACAGGTGTAGGCTTCTGATACTTCGTCAACTTGATGGCATTACGTACAATCTCACCAAAGTTCACATCATCAAACTAACAGAAAATACAGTAACTAATTACAAAAACAACACTTAACATCAAGAAAACAAGACTGCGTTCAATAAACGCTTATGCCCCCGTGGAAGCCATGTCCATAAAAAGCTAAGTCAATCAGGGGCCATTATTCAGTTAAAATGTTTGATAGTGTTACATGGCTTTGAACTATAAGGGGCTTATGATGGTAAACGAATAATGCCACATTTGAAAGCAGTGCCTTGATCGACTTCATGTGTGATCTGGTGATACAGATGTTATGGTTCTTTGTCACTGCACTTCTCCAAGTTGCCATCTATTCATATACCAAGTTTCAAGTCAATATCTTAAACACTTTTGAAGATACACTCCTGTCAAAATTTGATTCTGAAAATACTAAAGGGGAGATAATTCAAAATTTAAGACACAAAGAGTTATTGTTCTTGGTCATTGCACTTCTCCAAGTTGCCATCTATTTATATTTCAAATTTCAAGTCAATACGTTAAATAGTTTTGAAGATACGCTCCTGTCAAAATTTGATTCTGAAAATACTTAAAGGGGAGATAATTCAAAATTTAAGACAGACAGAGTTATGGTTCTTGGTCATTGCACTTCTCCAAGTTGTCATCTATTTATATTCCAAGTTTCAAGTCAATATGTTTAATAGTTTTGAAGATATACTCAGAGCAAAATTTGACTATAAAAAAACACTAAAGGGGAGATAATTCAAAATTTAAGACAGACAGAGTTATGGTTCTTTGTCAATGCACTTCTCCAAGTTGCCATCTATTTATATTTCAAGTTTCAAGTCAATACGTTAAATAGTTTTGAAGATACGCTCCTGTCAAAATTTGATTCTGAAAATACTTAAGGGGAGATAATTCAAAATTTAAGACAGACAGAGTTATGGTTCTTGGTCATTGCACTTCTCCAAGTTGCCATCTATTTATATTCCAAGTTTCAAGTCAATATGTTTAATAGTTTTGAAGATATACTCAGAGCAAAATTTGACTATAAAAAAACACTAAAGGGGAGATAATTCAAAATTTAAGACAGACAGAGTTATGGTTCTTTGTCAATGCACTTCTCCAAGTTGCCATCTATTTATATTTCAAGTTTCAAGTCAATACGTTAAATAGTTTTGAAGATACGCTCCAGACAAAATTTTATTGTAAAAATACTAAAGGGGAGATAAGTCTAAGTCCAAAATTAGGTCAAGGTGAAGGTCAAAATGGAGTCGGGTGATATAGGCGTGTGGAGAGTGGTCATATACAACATCCATGCAAGTATGAAAGCTTTGTAACAAGCCATTTTAATGCTAGAAGAAACGGTCAATTTGGGTTAACCAAGAATTTTACCTTTCAATAAGTCTAAGTCCAAAATTAGGTCAAGGTGAAGGTCAAAATGGAGTCAGGTGATACAGGCGCGTGGAGAGTGGTCATATACAACATCCATGCAAGTTTGAAAACTTTGTAGCAAGCCATTTTAATGCTAGAAGAAACGGTCAATTTGGGTTTACCTGGCCGGACGGACGAACGGTCGGAAGGACGGACGGACGGACAGGTGAATTACTATATGCCTCCCGATCTTTCGATACGGGGGCATAAAAACATTATACATGAAGAGTAGGGGTTTTTTACCAAAAAAATCATTTGCAATTCAGAAATGCACTAGGGTCAGGGGTCGAATTTAGCAATATTTTCTACTAGCTAAAATTAGCTTGTGCCATTTGGGTTCACTAGCTAAAAAAAATTATTAAAATTTATTACCAATTTAATTGAAAATTAACTGAAGTGCTATGCCTTGATCACTATGCCTAAAGCATGAAACAGATAAACAAACAATCAAGATACATTAAAACGAAAACTGCAGTTCACATACGTGTTAAATCATTTAAAACTTAATGCTTCATCATTCATGCATCGATTTATGCTTGGTGTGAATGTCGCGTACGAAAATTGTAAGTCCGTTACGTCGATTTTCCATCGGTGTCGCGGAAACAGGTGACATTTCAGTTTGTTGCTATTATTGCATGTTTTGATGCTCCTCTTCATCGTAAATCGATTCATTGAATTTATTTCTAACTTTAACAAACTTGTTCTCGATGATTGTTGGTGTATTTTAGCGGATATCAGTGATCCGATAAAGCAAATTTTAGGCATGAATAAATTGCAATATCTCGGTCATAGTATATCAAGCGAAGTGCTGAGCCATTCCAAATGTGGATTTCCTGTTTACTCGTTTGACAGATCAACGCAAGTTTCCACCGATAGTTAGCGACAGAAAACATGTTGTTTTGTTGAAATTTATAAGCAATTCGTTAAGGAGGACTTTTATAGGTGTATGCTCCTCTTTTTCATACTTGCTAAAATATGCAAGTGACTTTAAATGTCACTCGCTATTCTGAATTTCTACAAGCTATTAGCGAGTATGCGAGCTTAAATTCGAACCCTGAGGGTGTGCGACCATGGCTAGTAATTCAATCTGGAACACAAATTTGACAATAGCCAGATCAAGAAAAACCAAACTTGTAGCTATGATACATACTACGTGCAATAAATGTTACCAAAATCATGCAAAATAAAGAATTCAAGTAACAGTAACTTCACATATAGCTGAACATTATAAATGGCAATGTTGGGTTTTCCCAACTGCTTTTCAGATTTCTGCCTCCCCAACATAAGTTTTAGGTTGGATACAATATGTGTTATTTCTATGCTTAGTACAAAGTATCGCACCAAGTACATACATTGTCAATATGTTCAGGACAATCTTCACCGGTCGCATCAACAGGGATATCTTCATATTTGTTGAAGTTGATACCAGTATTGTTATTTCCAAATAGCTCGCTGAAAATATATACAGTTACAAAACAAACTAGACTCTAGGTTGTTTGGGCTGTCTATATATAATTTCAAATTGCCACTTTACACTTATACCTGGTTTCGTCCCCGAACACTCACTGAGACCATACTGAGCACACGTTCAAGGAAACATCCACGTTGAAAAATGGCATAACGCTTTTATATACAGGCCAAATTTCACCACTCTAACATCGTATGACATTGGACATATATTTTTCAAAATAATTCCTAATCCACAGGGAGGCTCGAATGTAGGTTTCATTAGGTAGCCCAATGACCTGGGAAATTTAAAATGACAAAGGGTGATGGCGCAGCTGAACAACTGAAATCTGCCTTCGAAAATTGGTAACTTTTTATAAACTTAACTTAATTGCAGAATTGACCTTCCTTTTTTTATCCCAAAGTAAAGCATTGTCGCAACATTTTGACTAATTTGATCCATGAAAAGACACCAAAATGTTATACTCATAAATTTCAAGTCACGATACACATTTCAGACAGTTCCTAGAACATGCACTCAGTATCATGGATTCAACACATCATGAGTGGACGGCTCGGCCCCCCAGTATGCAGACAACCGTCCTAATTTATACACTTACTTCCTCGATATTTTGGGGACAATCTTCACCAGTGGCATCAACAGGAATATCATTGTATTTGTCAAAATTGATTCCTGTGCTACATGTACCAAACAACTCACTGAAATATACACGGGGAAATATCTCATCAGGGCTTGACACTAAGTATTTTTGTGTACTGGTCCCCCAGCAAAGAAACGTAAAATTTGTAAATAAAACAGTTACTGGTCCTTCAAGATTTTCACTGGTCCTTCTTGATTTTCACTGGCCTCGGACCAGGGGACCAGTGTTAGTGTCGAGTCCTGCTCATGTTTCGGATTATTTACTTGGAAACATCCATTGATAAGTACGAGCAAAATTATCAATTCATTCAATAATCAATATAAATATGAGCAAAATATAAAATGGGAAGTGTACACGACTAACACGAGGGAAATATCTCATGTTTCAGATTGATAATGAAACATTCATTATCAATATAAAAACACTATCAGAATTAGTTATTTGTTAATACATATTTCAATCATTAGGCAATTGATGTATGTTTCCAAATCATATGCCCGTTAATTATATGGGCCCAAAATTGGAAATTAAATAAGTATAAACATGAGCATAATTCAATATCAGAAATTCGTAACAGGGTTTTCACTAGGATTTCACGTGGGAGGCTTTTCGTACATTTGAGAAGGCCAAGTGCCTGAGCACTTTAGATGGAAGGTAGCTGGGTGTAAATTTGAGGTGGCCCATATGTCGTTTGAAGCAGTCAAATTTGCCTCCTAATGACAACCCTGCATAATGATAATATTTACTTTGGTTTTCTATCTATTTTCACACACACTGATAACTGAGAATAAATCATTTATAAATGTTAAAGTTCTTTAGATAAACAACTGAATAGCGGGCACATGGGCTGTGCTTATACTGTATACAATAGTATTCATTTTAGTTCTTCTTTGGTGTGATAGGGTCAAGGATTGAAATTATGACCTCTAACACTCAAAGCAAGTGCACTTACACTAGGCCGTCCAAATGGGAGCAGGAAAATTCATTATTCAAAAACATTAGTATACAAAATTAACTTACTCTTCCATTTTCTGGTTTGGTGGCAATGGTATGGTCCAGTTATCTTTAGTTGTCTCGTTGTTTCCCCATCTATCATTGTCAGCACGGTTATCCCATCGGCTGTTTACGTCGTAGTTCTGTCCCGAAGAGTAATGACGAGTCTGACGATGATCGTCCATCAATCCATCCCAGCGTCCACCGGCTACTGCAGGTGGAGGAGGTGCATTGAAGTTTGGTGGAGGTTGATCAAACCTGAAATGTTGAAGTGTCTTTTGTACAAATTTGTTAGGTAATAGTATGTTTTTAACAAAATATGTTTTATAAAATCTAAATAAGACAAAAAGTCACGAAACTCAAATTTTGATTCAATTTATTTTCTGTAGAAATTTAATTCTTTTCAGCACAGCAAATTTATCAGGACTTACAAATTAAATTTTTATCACCTGCTTGTGAGAACTATTTGACCAATCAATAAGTCCTACCTGGGTGGTCCTTGTTGGAATCCTCCACGGTTGCCATAGTTATTGTATCCACCACGTCCTCCGCGGTCGTTATATCCTCCACGACCTTGATATCCGTCACGATTCTGGTATCCACCGTCTCTGTTCTGGTATCCACCATCATATCCTCCCTGGTAGCCACCACGATTGTACCCGCCTCGATTGTATCCACCACGGTCGTTATATCCGCCGCCACCACCACCTGAACGTAGAAATAACAACAAATAAAATATATATATAACATACATATCCTGACAGTACGCATTAATCACCTCGGCTTCCTAGAATCCTAGTAAATATAACACACTAACCAATATAACAAACTAACCAATATAACAATTGAACAAATATAACAAACAAAATTTAGCAAAGTTAACATTATCAAATCAAAAACATGTTCAAACAGTTAGCACTTAACTACTATGGGATGATCAGAGCTCCATCATAATGAAGACCAGTTATTGATTTACAAGACTTAATGATAATGTACAGTACTTTAGATCCTAAATATTTCACTATTTCCAGTGCATCTGACAAGCCACCAAAACATTCCTGAGGAGCATTAATGACTGGGTTAATCATCCATGTTAGTAATGACCTAATTTAACATTAATTAATTATTTTGACAAAAAGTACAATGATAATTTAAGATTTCACTCATGTTTCAGTTATAATTTAATTTCTTCCAAAAAATTGCATACATTATTATGTTAAGATGGTCATGTTCAACAAATCTATATCTGCTTCTTAAAACGCAACAACATAATTTTATCCATCAATTAATGCAAGTTCAGATTTTTATGATCAGCCTGTTGAAACGAATCAACCCCTTCAGGTTTGTAGAATAGTTACAGAAAAGATAATATGTAGCAAAGCTTCCAACAAATTTGTTGCAAAAGATAAGACAGCAGTACCCGTATCCTGTTCGACTCTTCACTGAATCTCAATGGGAAGATCCAACTCAATATTTAAGATCATGTTCAAAGGTTTCCACTTTATCTTATTGAGCAGGGGTTGTAATAGTTTATTTCTCCATGACCTTTTCAATTGACTTTTATGCATTCAAATCAATTATCTTTTTCACAAGTCAAATAACTGAACGCAATTATGTGACATATGACCTGCACAGGGTTTGACACAAACTCTTTTTGGTCACTGGTCCCCCAGCAAAGAAACGTAAAATTTGTAAATAAAACAATTACTGGTCCTTCTAGATTTTCACTGGTCTTTCTTGCTTTTCACTGGCCTCAGACCAGGGAACCAGTGTTAGTGTCGAGCCCTGCTGCAAAGTGAAGTTATTATAGACACATATGAAGTATAACTGTATACCAGTTCAATGGCTTTACAAGTCCACTGATGAATCAGACAGAATCTAAGTAATTGAATTTCTTGAGGAAATCAACTAGTGACAAACACATACTTCATTTCATGCATCATGCCTTAAACATACATTGTCAGTCTATCACAAAGATATAAGGCTTTATCAAGGTTTTTTTTTACAATTTGTTTACAGATTTTGTCATTTTAAAGCTACAATACTTTGTCTAAGATAAATTGACACAACCTTTCAGTCAGATCCTTGGGTTAATTTGTTTCAATTTCAGAGTCATATAGGGAGTAAAAAGAATAGAGTTGTTAAAATAGGTGAACAAGAGGAATGGCAAGTGATTGTGAAAATGATTAAATGATCATGCACAATACAGCAATAAACAACCAAATATTATTGACAACTTCTATTAAAGATGTCAAGTGATTTGGTTGCTTATTTAGTAGTATTTACTATCAGACACAAGTGGGATTACCTTGGCCTAAGTTCTTTACCAATTCTAGTAAATATTACTTGATGAACACTATACCAGGAGTTTATCACATCTCAATTAAGCATAAAGTCTAGTAAAGACTTCTTATTGGTGAACACTATTCCTGAGGCCTGGGTATGGTATCTTACAGTGCCAAAAGAAGCTGTGGTACGAGACCCACAATCCGATAGGTTACATCAGATAATGTAAGCGGTGGTTATGAGACATGTTTCATACCTTGGTTATAGTTATTATATCCACCTCGATAACCACCACCACCACCGGGGTTATAGCCACCCTGATACCCGCCTTCTGAAACAAGAATCAGTACGCATCAGGCTTCTTCTCTCCATCATCGCCCATCTACTCCACGCAACCAATTTAACGCCATAATGAAATAATTGCTGGATTATCAAGTATTCATCTGCTCAGTGGTTTTGTATTTACCAACTTTTCATAAGCCGTTTCCCCTTGAGTAAACTTCCATCATTTATCAATCTCAATGTTTTTTCCCTTTGAAACCATTGAAAATTTCCATTATTTTTGGAAATTATATGGTCAACTGATTTGGCCCGAGGAACTTCATTTTTAGGAAAACTGACAGATTTTCTTAGATGATTTTCCTTTAAAGGCACCTTGTAGTAGCCCTGCTTATATAAGTAGACAATTACAAAGAGCTATTCCTAACTAATTCTTATTTCTGAAATGTGTTACCGTTGATAACCCAAGCATTTATTTCATCATGGTCAAAATTTTGGTTATTTTTTCATTACCGTTCTAAGCCATACAAGTCCAGTTGAGCTAATTTTTTGTTCTTTTGACTGATCTCCAGTCACATTTTTGGATTGCTTTTAGTATGATATAGCAACACTTACAGTGACCACAGAGTAACTGATATATATGATACCCACCACTCTTGTTTTAATACCCATCCTCTCAAAGAAAGCCACCTCTATATTTTTATCTAATTTCAAAATTGATTAAAAACTCAGCAGCACATGTTAGTGAAGGTAAATTGGATCATCTCAAGCAAAGACAAGCAGCTTACCCCTGTTGTCACGAGGAGCAAAGTCTCTTCCACCATCAGGTGGGGCGTTGCTTGGCACACCACCCTTGTTCCTCATGTGAGGTGGTACATAACTGCTTCCTTGGTCACCTGGGGTTATGCAAACAAAATGTTAAGTATTTATTTTAAAGAAGCATTGATCTTTAAATATGAAACTTGGTGTTATGGAACCCATTATTTTCCCTTGAATATTCAGTAAGGACAGTTATAAGACACCTTTGCCATCAGAATGTCTTCAAAATCATGCAGTTTTCCACCAAAATGAAGTCTTCCTCAAATCAGTAGTATCACAGGTCTACATTACCAAATTACTTTCCTTGTCTCAATGAGAATTATGATTCAAGTCCCAAAAGTAGAAGGCCCCTCCCCAAGACAGCAGATGAAATCTTGAGCCAAGTATATATACAATTTATTAAATCTAGGTATCATGTAACGATAATTAAACAACAGAAATTTAATAATATTCATATTACAAATATGATAACATTAACAAATGAAGAGCATAATTGTAAAATAAAACAAAGCAATACATAGTATTTGAACAAAAAATCAGCAAATTTGATAAAAATAATACTTTACCAAAAACCTACAACAATTATTTTGTCAACAATTAAAGTCTTATTTTAACAACAAACTAAGCTATAAAGATGCTCACCAGCGTAATCATTTCGACCTCCACGTCCTGACGGACCTCGCGGAGGACCACTGTTGATGCCTAGACCAGCAAACTGAAACATAAAGTTATGTACACTGTACGACATGTGTTAAGCCTTAAGGCACAGGTGTACAGAATCTTGAGCCAGATTCTTGATGAATTTATAATGGCTTTTCATTACTTTTCAGTGATTCTTGACCTTTAGAAAGGATACTTGGGTATTATTTGGAAAACAAAAAAACTGCTATAAATAGTCTAGCACTTTTAGGTTGGTTTGGTCACTGCTAGTCAATTGTAACATCCCCCTAAAACCCCCGGAATGGCAGGGATTTTTACTGATTTTTTCCTACCCCTCCCCAGGGCCATACAGATTGTATAACACCCACATTTTTCCCCGCCCTAAGCCAGTAAAATAGTCACAGCTATATTTCCCAGCTATTTTGGTAAGACACAAAAGCCCCTCACTCACAACTTTAGCAGAGTGGGGGCCATCAAAAAGGTAGAAATATGAGACAGTTCCTTCACTCTTCCGGGGATACGGTGGCATTATTTCACTTGATTAGTGCATCACAAGCCTTATATCTGAAACACTTTATCCTGCAAGTTAGAATTTTTTTTTTTTTTGACAGTTGTAACCACAGGGGATTGACACATAATTTTTTTTTGGTTCAATATAGCCTTATATCAGTATATATAGTAAAGGGACACATCGACTGTGTGTTAGTGGTCTTTTATTTCAACGCAGTACACACACTTCAACAAATAATTCGTGGAAAACCTTTCGCAGTTCGATAGAAGGATGATTTATCTGCAAGTAGCACAAATCCGTTAGACTCTAGGGTCTAAAATGAGTCAGAAATACACAAAAATGTCACAAAATTACGCCACTTTTGTAAAAATGTCTGTTGGTCCGGCCACTAGAATACAACAACAACAGACCCATCCATGCCGTTATTACATTAATTTCACAGTGTCAACACAAAATTCTTACATCCTAAGAACATAGTTGTCCGTAACATCCAGAAACTCCGTAGTATTTTGCGTATAACCGACACAATTTAAAGAAATATTCCACGGTATCCCAGCGATATACTCGGCTTCGACCATTTTGATCGGGAATGCACTGACTTCAAAGCTGCTTTGTGATTGGTCGAAAATTAATTACTCTGAGTACACTGGTAAGTAAAATACTTTTTTAAAAATATATTAAACATACATGTACATAACAATGTCAACAATTACTTAATTATAAACTCCAATTAAAGTGCAAATTTATTTTATTTCACTGAAATAAGTGAAAATGACCTTGACCTTCCATTTCAAACCAAAACATTGACAAGCGGGTAATTGAAATCTGAAAATATTTTTCCAAATCCATATTCAGAATGTCTGTCATATCTTGGTAATATCACCAATTGTGACGTTGTGGCCACAATTTACCATGTGAAAAGCGGAAAGTTGATCCGAATTCATAGGCTACGCCAAGCGCGCCATGCTGTCAGTTTTCGATACAGCGATGAAGACCGAGGCTCTCCTAACAATCTCGCGGAATTTCACGTAAACTTGACAGCCAATGAGATTGTGTTAATTATTCAACTCCGTATTATAGTGTCATGGTTGTAGGCTTCTGCTTTTTATGAAATTTTGACACAACTTTATCGAATTGTGCCGGTTATACGCAAAATACTACGGAGTTTCTGGATGAGATAAGGTAACCAAAGGAATAGAAGGTGTAACCTGAAGTAACCAAAGTAATGAATAGGTTACTTATACGCATGTGTAAAAAAATGTAAAAAAAGGTGCATAACTAGGGCCATATATGGATAAATCATCCTTCTATCGAACTGCGAAAGGTTATCCACGAATTATTTGTTGAAGTGTGTGTACTGCGTTGAAATAAAAGACCACTAACACACAGTCGATGTGTCCCTTTACTATATATACTGATATAAGGCTATATTGAACCAAAAAAATTATGTGTCAATCCCCTGTGGTTGTAACTGAATCATGAAACTTGGGACTTTTAAAGCTTTCGACAGCTGAAATATCGACTAAAAGCACTTTTGTTGTTTCTTTCTCATTCAATTGTGTGTGGTGCATTAGTCCATGTGATTGTGATCTGCTTCCATTATTGTTTTCAGTGCACGATAGTCGTTTCAGATGGGTGCTGCTCTGTCACTCAACCTTCCCTACTAAACGATTTTACTTGTTTTTTCAACCGATCCAACGAAAGAGTGAAATGTAAGTCATAAATATACATTTAACATAATACAACATAAATGTTCAAATAAACCAATACATTGACAAAGACCTATTGTTAACAAATGGAAAATAATTACTGACAATTCAATATCATGCATGCAACGCGTGACCAATGAATGGCCCTCATTCGCCGGGTCCTTGCGGGGTCAGTTCAATTAAAAGTAATACTTCTAATAGAGCGAAAAACAATAAGTCAATTTAGTCTTTGGTTTACAGTAAGTATTATTACATGAAAACAACCATAATAACCGAACTGTAGACGGACTAAATACGATTTCTTCCGCGAAATGAAGTGCCGCATTAGTGTCGGCCATTTTGGATTTGACAAAATTGCATGCGGTTTTCGATCATAGGAACTTTCCGAAGAATTAACGGCAAAACTACAGTGACTTTTGCACCAAATTTGATCAAAATACCTGCTGCTCTAGACCCTGTCCATTTTGACGTTGATCAATTGGCATATTACAAGATAAAATAGAATATTTTCTAGGTGTCGATTGATATCTAACGGCTGATATCTCCGGTCGTAGACAAAGAGCGGAGAGCGCATGCGCGAAGAAAAAACCCACCACGTGATAAAGGTCAGACCCCACTAAATTGCAAACTTCCCAGAGTAGTTATTTCCCCCTATAGCAAAGACGTCCACGTCTTTGCCCTATAGGAACGTGTCAACAAACAAGACTTCTTTTTAGTTAGTAACTACAATTAATCTTGAGACAGTCATGCAACTGGGTAAAAACGTTGTTCTAGCCAAGAACGTAGGTTCCATCACTAGCCTACAATCACATACTAAAAAGACTTGGCAAAAGTTTTAGTTGACCCCAACAAAATAAGCAAATAAGTGTTAGTCTCTTTCTCTTCTACATCAAAGACATGCAAGAAAACATCTCCTCGACAGTAAGACTCTTTGCCGGTGACACCATCACATACCTGGCAGTTGCAGCTGAAAATAACACTCTTCAGGAAGATCTTGACAAACTGGCTCTTTGGGAAGAAAAATGGATGATGAACTTCCACCCAGACAAATGCCAAGTACTTTCCATCACAAAGAAAGGGGAACCAATCCGAAAAGACTACATATACTTGAAGACGTTACATCAGCTAAATACCTGGGAGTTACTATATCATCAGACCGAAAGTGGGATCACCATATCAATAACATATGTCAGAAAGCAAACAGAACTTTTGGATTCTTAAAAAGAAACTTGAACATTGCCAATCAGGACCTTAAAGAAAAAGCATATACATCACTTGTTCGACCAACCGTAGAATATGCCAGTTCGGTTTCGGACCCATGCCTTCAAAAAGATAAATATAAATTGGAAATGATTCAGAGGAGATCTGCCAGATATGTCACAAATCGATACCACAACACCTCGTCTGAGATTTCTTCCAAAAATGGCACCACCTTTTGGGTTTAGATGGACTTCATCGCGGTATAGACTGGTGTCATTGATGTCAGGTGTGTTGTCGATGAATGTGTTTCCCTTGTCTACACAAATTGACGAAGCAATTCATTCACATTCATGACTTTTGCTTGTCAACGTTTGTCGATTATCTTAGGGAGAATGGTGGAGATCTTAGCATCAGGATGATTCAGACTAATTGTATCCACATTATTGGGCAAAGTGGTCTTCTATAATAGTACTTGGAGAGTCATCCTGAGCAATATTGTTTATTTCCTCTGTATTGGAATCGACTTCTTTTCTTATCATTTGCACGTCTGACACTGTTCCTGTGTAGGTCAATTTCACTTTCATTTCATAAATGTCTGACTTGAGAATTTTTATTTCGTCAAATATACCTGCGTCAATTTTCTGTTTTTCCTTCTATTTTTTTTCATTGGCCAGTGATGTAATTTGTTTCGCCTGCTCACTTGCCTTTGCTTGAGTGTATTTAATAGTTCTCTTCAGTGTTTCAGAAGCATCTTTAAGTGTTATTAGTTTTTCACTCTGTTCGTCATTTTTAGCTTTTAGTTTTTTATCGTCTTTCCGAAGTTGCCGGTTTTCTTTTGAAAGGCTATTAATCTGTGTCTGCAATTTTAATATTTCTGATGTATTGGTGTTTGATGAGGTGTCAGAGGTAGATCCTTCCAACGAAAGAATAAAAATAGCGAAACTATGAGCATCAATGAAAAATTAAAAGTCACAAAATGGCGCCATACAAAAATGCAAAAAAAAAATAAAAAAAATTATTATTTAGAATTAGTTTAAACGAGCTGCGTATGCGCCCGATGAGACAACATCAGTCATACAAACCCTGCACGAACAGGCCCTCGTTCAGAAAATTAGGAACACATAATACATGGATTTTCGTTGTTGTAGAGGTATAACGACAAGGAAAGACATATAAGAGATTAAATGACATGGACTGGAATGTTATTATTCAATCACTTTATTGTGACGAACTTTTAAGTTAAAAGTACACAAAGTTTTTTTCATGGCATCTTTTTCAATGATAATTTACAGTGATCTTGATTATTAGATATTATTCTAGCAATGGATGGAGTATTATAAAACAAAATCACAGAAACCTCAATCAAATATGAATTGAAACAAATGCAAATTTTGAACCAAATCCCTTTATAAATAGTCGAGTAATCCTGAAAAAGATTGGTGTTGCGTTAGAAATGTGCGTAAGTGTTCTTATCGTTTTTCTTGAATAGTGAAAATTCATGTAAGTTGGGCATAGACCATGTAGTAACATTAATAGGCTTTAAGTTTTCAAGGTTCATCTTAAAATATATAAAAAGTCAATCTCACTTAAATCAGACTCATATCAGCTCCACCACTTTACACTGATATAGGATCTGACTACACCCCATATGGGGTCATGTCGATGTGAACTTAAAGTGTACGCTATCAATATATGCCCTTTTCATGTCCAGAATTTCAAATGTACAATTCATAGCCGTTTACTTTTATTAAGTAGTTTCTGTACTACTGCATTTAAAACAAATATAGCATCTGTAGTAGACCTACCCCTACGAAAACCAAATTGGGCATCACTAAGTATATCATTATTCTCTACCCAATTATTTACACGTTTGTTTAATATTCCGGTAAAGATTTTCGAAAAACAACTTAAACTAGGTCAGAGGGTGGTTGTGTCTCATATGGTAGCCGTTATTGGCACGACTTTGTGTGGCTGATTCGTCGTGCAGAGGGGCCTTGGGGAAGTTGGTCGAGTATTGCCTGCGTTTCATTCGGCAATAACCGCTATTATATAATTTCTTTGTGAAAGTGGGCCATCCTTCATTTTATTGGCGGGGACTTGGATTTTTAATTGTTTCTTATGTATGGGCATTGCCCAGTGTAGTTGCTAGGAATATGTAATATAATTTCCCACACATTCCTACCTTGTCTATTATTTTAACTACCGGTAGGCCAAGTCGTAGTTGTGCCTCTTTAGTTCTCATAACGTAAGGTTACTGTCCTTAGTGTTTTAAACTAGGTCACGCCCCGGGGTTGGTGTGCCTCATTTGGTCGCCGTTTTGGCATGGGTTTGTGTGGGCATTGCTCATGGTCTTTGTGTCGTGGTGTTTCTGATTTCTGTGCTCGGCTGGTTGGGTTGAGTGCTACCTTCCCTGTCGGATTTTCTCATACCTTTTTTACATCATCCAATCAAAGTGCTACTTTCACAAATCTGAAAGTGCAGATAATTTCTGCTGTAGTTTACACACAGAGAGATGTTTAAACTGTTTACATAGAGAGTTTAGCTATAATACATCCTCTATACATATGTATGTGAATAGCCATACTACAACATGCGCTAGAGTATAAAGTGTTGTCAGATCGATATGTAACTGACTGTACAAAGGAATGGAGATAATGTTAGGATCTGATTTTAATGAGATTGATAAATGTTTAACCAAATTTTCAAGTTACAGGATGGAGGAACAAAACTAGCGCCATATTATAATCGTCTAGAAACATATACATGTCTGAGATGTGCTGGCGACCAAGGCTTGGTTTACAAGGTCTTGTAGCCTAGCCATGACGCAGGATATTCATGCAAATTATTAAATGTTTATGTGTATCTTATTGGATAATGATAAACAATGTTTACTTATGACAAACTAATATGCGACAAAATCCAGCGTCTAGCAGTGACAGATCCCGAGCTAAAAAAACATGGGTGTAACACTATCGAGGGGAGATAACTGTGCGTGTGACTGCGGCCAAAATTTGACACGAACTCTTCAATAGGAGGCGCGTTTAGTGCAAGGGCGAGCCTTCCAAGATGGTGGACAGGCAATGAAATCATTTCCGGAGTCAATATCTTTAATTTCAAAAGTCAACTGATTAGAGACGCCGGTGTGAGCTAGATATTTAATAATTTAAAGTTATTTTCACCACCGTAATAAATTTACTCGGAAATATTCGTGCGCACTTTTGAAAATATCGAGTAAACTTTTGAGCAAGTTGTCTGACTGATTCACTCAGAATGAACTCGATTGACACTTGAAATGTGGGATGATCATTGTTGTTTTCTGAAATTGTTTCAATGTTGTTTCCTGTTATGAAATCGTTATAATTCAAGTATTAAGTGTGTTTATTGAAAGATCTACATATTGTAGGTTAGGCAGAATTTTAGAAATTCTCCAATGTGCAGCAACTGAATCTGTGAATTACTGATCTGATATTTCCACTATCTGTACACTCTAGACTGAGCCATGAGGGAATATAAAGTGGTTGTGTTGGGAAGTGGAGGTGTTGGCAAATCGGCTTTAACAGTTAAATTTGTGTCTGGTACTTTCATGGAAAAGTATGATCCGACCATCGAGGATTTTTACCGTAAAGAAATCGAGGTGGATAACGCACCATCTGTTTTGGAAATATTAGATACTGCAGGAACGGAGCAGTTTGCTTCAATGAGAGATTTGTATATTAAAAATGGACAGGGATTTCTAATTGTATATAGCATCACCAGTCTACAGACTTTCCAGGATATTAGGTCAATGAAGGAACAGATCATTCGTGTCAAAGGAGTCGAAAAAATTCCAATGATTCTCGTAGGAAATAAATGTGATTTGGAGCATCAACGTGAGGTTCCGTTTCAGGAAGGTGCAGCTCTCGCACAAATGTGGAGTTGTCCATTCATGGAAACTTCCGCCAAGAGTACAAACAATGTGAATGAAGTATTTATAGAAATTGTGCGTGAAATGAACACTAGTCCTGTTAAGGAAAATAAAGGATGTTGTACATTGTTATAACATACAAGGGCATTTATTCTGAATGTTTCCATGTGTATTTACAGGTATGTATTGTGGACTAAGTATATAATATTTAATTTCAGTCAATCATTATCAGTGACAATTTATCAGGCCTGCGTTGTATGATTGGTACCGTACAGTAGGGGTGTATTGATGCAACAAAGTTTTAATCACTTTAGACACCTCATTTCTGATGGTTTCCATCACCATGAGTTTTACGGTCAAAGAGATCTTGAGCATTAGCTTTCCATCCTTTGCATACTGTCAAGCAATGTAATATTCAAATAATGAAAACATTTCTCTTTCGTCTCATCTTTCTTCACTTTGGTATGACAATAATGACATGACCATAGGCATATAGCCAAACCCAGGCCTTGAAGCAGACATTGGGTCATTGAATAATATACAGTGCTCCCGCTGGCGTTCGCCAATGGCGCCATTTGCGCAAGAAATGAAAATTTGGCGCAAGATAATTCAATTTGGCGACAAACATAAAAATCGGCCATTTTTTCGATAAGACAACAATATACAGTCATGTATACTGAAGACTGCAATAAACAATCAATTAGAGCTGCTATCAGTCAGTTAATCCCATCAAAGATGTTAAAATTTGCCGACAATTTGTTTACAATGCGTATCGGGTTGATGTTAAAGACTGTTTTCGGCCGTACTTATATTCCGGAATTTCAGTTGAAATGACCGCATGAAATACGACCGTGATGTCAACAAAATTGGTTATGAACTCTGTGGACCGTAAAAGCTGTATTGGAAGGCATTAATTAAAGACTTGAACATTGCAAGACATAAACATGTCTTAGTAAAAAGAATTTGCCATTATAAATCACTCAAAAAGTCGACAATTTGAAATGTCATATGTTTTCGCGACCTTCACATACGATTTTGTTACAACAATAAGAATTTGACATGGCAGTAGTCAACAGAAACATTACAATACATATCAACAGATGTTTGATTAGCAACAGGTGTGTTTCTTTACCCTTCCTAGACAGTTTTGTCTTTCAAATCTCCATTATGGTGGCAAATATGTAGCATGGACCACAAGGGAGGTAACTCTGCTCTGACTGACATTCATATGCATACTGAATCAAAGCACTGGATGCATGAAATTTGAGTCAAACTTGCACACAGTTTAATATAGTTATACACATAGGACTACAGTCTGGACTGAAATGTTAGCAATACATTATTTTTACTAGGCCTTATGATATTAAAATGTCAGCCAGCACAAATATAAATTTAACTTCAGTTATAAGAATATTATAAGAATAAAGAATTTATTAATTGTGCCTGGTGCAAGGGAAAGCCCACAATGTATATGAACAGTTTAACAGATTAGAAATTTATCGGACACTGCTGTAAGCATGCTATTCTCTGATGAATGGTAAGCATATTGTCAATAACATAGAAAATAAAAATAAATTGTTATAATAATGCTGTAAATATATTTGTAACATTGATGACTTCTAAGTTCACACTGAAGAGGAACATAAGTAATGCAATTAAGGCATTACCATGGACACATCAAAATACACATAAAACAGAAATATATACAAAAATTACAAATACAAGATTTAGTCCATTATTTACATCATTTCAATTTTGGTCAAAGTGGCGCATAAGTGGCGACAACTTGTTTCATTTGGCGAAAGTGGTGGCGCAAGAAAAATATAAGCCAGAGGAAGCACTGATATATATAGTAACTACTGGCAGTACCTTCTCTAGACTTTGTGGGACTGGGGCCAGGAGCCATGAGGTAGGGAAATTTGTGCCGTTTTGAGGAGAAAGGGGAATTCTGTCATTTATAAATATTAATATTATCAATATCATCATAGAAATTTATACATTTTTGCTGCACGGAAAGCCAAATTCAAGCTATAATAACATCTACATCAACTTCTGAACAGTTTACAAATGTCATTGACTTAATAAAACAAGATAGGAATGGGGCCGAAATTTCAACCCAAAAACGGTCAAATGAGGGCCCTGACTGGTAAAGGGTTCTGAGGCCATCCATAGCTATTTTTTCTCAGAAAGGGATATATCTGAACAGCTGTATTGTGTTCAGAAAAGGGGATGAATCCGCTTTTTGACTATACAAAAAGAGTTGATCTGATCAAACTCCCAGTCTTGACAAATCTTGTGGGAGGATTTACACCCCCAAAGTATGGAAGGGAATTTCCGCCATATGTCTATTGATCCTAATTACATTCTTATTCGTGTTTCGTCATACATGTATCTATCTAGATTGCACTTCTATGTATGGTTATTGCAAGTTACTTGATGCAAACGCCATGCATTATGTTCTATGTATGGTTCGTCATAGTTGTATATTCTTATTTTGAATTTGTATGTATTCTATTTGCAAGTCTCTTATGGTTACTGCATTTTTCTTGGTGTAAATGCCATGCTTGGCTTTCTTATACATGCTTCGTCTTAGTGTTTGATTCAATATTGCACTTCCATGTATGTTTATTGCAAGTTACTTGATGCAAACGCCATGCATTATGTTCTATGTATGATTCGTCATAGTTGTATATTCTTATTTTGAATTTGTATGTATTCTATTTGCAAGTCTCTTATGGTTACTGCATTTTTCTTGGTGTAAATGCCATGCTTGGCTTTCTTATAGGCCTACATGCTTCGTCTTAGTGTTTGATTCAATATTGCATTTCTATGTATTCTACTTGCAAGTCTCTTGGTGTAAATGAATATGTCCAGCCTTTAAAAATGATCACGTTTATGCTATTGGCATTCTCGTATTATACTAGATGCAAACGCTTTCTTATTAGTAAGATTGTTTTTGTTTGTGATTGACATGATTAATGGTATAACCTATATTATTAGAGTTTGACTGTTTACAAGGGTAATTGCTTACTACAGAAGTCGAATTGTTTTATTTCGAGTTAAGCTGAGGACGAATGTCATTCTTATTCAGGGGAAATCACTCTCATGCTATTAATATAAAATAACTGCTCCCCCAAAATGACAATTAAAGATGGACGACACCGGTAATTTTTGCTAAAAAAGTGAGAAACTTTGCTATTTTTCATCTTCATCAATAACTTAATCGAATAATTTGACCTCATTTTTTCGTTAACTTTTTGTACTTCACATTATCAAAAACTTTTAGAAGTATTAAGATGGAAAACAAATCTGTTTGGCTTGAAAATTGAGTGAACCTGGTGGAAAAAAGTGGGTGGGGTGACCGTGTAAACTCATTACAAATTAATTTACTGTTTTAAAGTCTTCTGTAAGTTTCGAATAAAGATATGCTTTTAATTCACCTGTCAATGTAAACCACTGCCCCCAATGCATCAGTCAGTTGCAACCACGCCAACTCCAACCCCAGGGATGGTTGGTCATTTTTACTTTTGGGTCTGCAAAACCTCAAAACATACAGGATATACAACATACTGAGAAGACGAGTTGGCTCAGTGGTAGAGCGCCCGCTTCAGACACGGGAGGTCCGAGGTTCGATTCCCGCTGGAGCCATCTCGAAAGTTTCTTCTTCGGGCATGTGAAACTTTGTAATTCTTCTCAGTAATGTCCCTCTCTATCTATATATATACAGACTCGAGAATGTTCTACCATGGTGTACAGTTGGTCAAAGCTATCTATACAGACTGATGTATGTTCTACCATGATGTACGGTTGGTCATGGCTATCTATACAGACTCATGTTATGATTTATGTTCTACCATGGTGTACAGTAGACAGAGAAGCTGTCTGCAAGTGGCTGCTTTAAATATATAGATTGCGTCGAAATGGTTTGACTAGGTGTACAGTTGGTCACGGCTATCTAAACAGACTCGTATATGTTCTGCCATGGTGTACGGTTGGTCACAGCTATTTATACAGACTCATGTATGCTCTACCATGGTGTACGGTTGGTCACAGCTCTCTAACATTGGAACTGTATATGCTATAAAATATTTGAACGGAAATAGAATCACATGTGGTCTGACTTACAAGAAGTGTACGGTAATACAGGCAGATAGGTTTTTACAACAAAAACCCTGTATTGACCTCGTCAAATGCAATTCACTTTTCTAAATTAGTGCAAAAACGGCTCAAGAGATCAAGAGATCAATCTCAAAATTAATGTTACAAAACAGGTTGTAATGCCTGTAACACATATTCATTTTCCCGATTAAGTGTTTTGTAATACCCGCTCCCTTTGTATAGAGTGTCCATATTAGAAATCCGTTTGATCACAGCTTGACTTCTTTAGGGAATTTAAATTAGGTCTGCCATTACCATACAATCGTTTTCTATGCATAATCATATAAAACATGTCCGGATATTGAATGTACTGAACTTAAACATAGGTTTTCAGGGTCAATGAATAAGAATATAGCATTGATGGAAGGATTGGTAATGTAACTCTCCAAACTAGGTTACAAGATCAAATAGTAAAAAAAGCATTTTTACACTCTAGCGGTCACAATTTAGGTCTGATCTTCATTATACCCCCAGATACATAGTATATGGGGCTATATTGGAGTCATGCTTGAGGTTGGTTGGTCTGTTGGTCCGTCGGTTGGTCCGTACAAATTTTGTCCGCGCTATTTTTCTGTAACCATTGGTCTGATTTCAACGAAACTTTGCATGAGTTATCAGTACCAAGTCTAGTTGTGCATATTGTCGGCACACGCTGGTCGGACAAATTTTAAGGTAGGTATGGCCCTTTATTTTTTTACACTTAAAAAATTTGTCCGCACTATTTCTCAGTAACAATTGGTCTGAATTCAAAGAAACTTTGCATGAGTTATCAGTACCAAGTCTAGTTGTGCATATTGTCGGCACACACTGGTCGGACAAATTTTAAGGTAGTTCTGGCCCTTAATTTTTTTTACACTTAAATATTTTGTCCACGCTATTTCTCTGTAACCATTGGTCTGATTTAACGAAACTTTGTATAAATGATCAGTACCAAGTCTAGTTGTGCATATCGTCGGCACACATTGGTCGGATGAATTTTAAGGGAGTTGTGGCCCTTTGTTTTTTACACTTAAATATTTTGTCTGTGCTATTTCTCTGTTACCAATGGTCAGATTTTAACGAAACCTTGTATGAATGATCAGTACCAAGTCTAGTTGTGCATATCGTCGGCACACATTGGTCAGATCAATTTTAAGTCTAGTTGTGCATAGCTGACTGTGTCAAGCAGTTTCTGGGGGTATTCATCACATTCAGTGATATTTCTTGTTAAATTTTGTCAGAATGCTTATCTTAATAATACCTAGGTCAAGTTTGAGTATGGGTCTCATAATATTAAAAATTAGGTCACTCGGTCAAATGATAGAGAAAACATGTCCACACTCTAGCGGTCACAAATTTGGTCTGATTACCACCAAATGTCACCAAATTTTTTATCCAGTGAAACCTATGTCAGTTTCAAATCTTGGTAATGTGACTCTTAAAACTACGTGAAATAGTAGAAAAAGCACATCCACACCCTAGCGGTTACAATTTTGGTCTTATCTTCATCAAACTTGGTCAGAATGTTTATCTTAATGATTCCTGGGTCAAGTTAGAACCCGAGTTATGTGTCAAATGATAGAAAAAGCATGTCCGCACTCTAGATGTCACAGTTTTGGACCGATCTTTATCAAACTTGGTCAGAATGTTCATTCTAATGATAATTCGGCCAAGTTGCAATCTTGTTTATGTAACTTTAAAAACAAGATCACTGGGCATGCTGGGTCAAATATCAGAAAAAAACATGATCTCACTCTAGCGGTTATAATTTTTGTCCGATCTTTATCAAACTTGGTCTGATTGTTTATCTTATTGATACCTTGGTCAAGTTTGAATTTGGATAAAGTGACTCTTAAAACTAGGTCACTAGGTCAATGGAAAAAGCATGTCTGCACTCTAGTAATTACAATTTTGGTCAGAAATTCATCAAACTTGGTCATAGTGTTTATCTCAATGATTATCTATGTCAAGCATGAAACTTTCAGCTATGTTTCATATGATTGAGAAGTTGTGGGAGACATATGCTATTCTCAAAAGTAGCTGTAGTTCAACATAATTTACAAAGCAGTTCCTCAGATATTTTATGCATACTCGGGGCAGATTTCACTTTTTGGTATGCTACAAAATAACATATTCCCCTTTGTTCATTCTTTTCAGGCATGAAGACGATATCCAAAGGTCCTTGGACCCATTGTTTAAGAATCCTGGATCCTACCACTCCAATACTGATTTGGACTTTAATGTTGAATGTGTGACCCTTGCTTCCACTACCAAGACCAAAGTTCCTAATCAGTGTTACTGTGTACATGTATTTACTGTGTTGTAAGCGAAGGATAAATGGAACATGTACGAGTATATTATCAATCTTATTCTCTGTATTTTATACGCCATACCTTGCTAATAATGCCTGAAAAGTAAAGTAGGAATCTACCAGAACATTAATACTAATGGCAGCTGAGGAGATGAAACAGCTGGCTGCCAGAAAATTGCATTCGGTTGCGAACAAGTTGCAGAATAACAGATTCTATGATATAGAAATTGAATTGGAGACCATATCCTCTATGTTGGTACAGCTTTCTCAGATAGTGGATGTGAATGGAGCACTTGACTTCTTTGAATCTGCTCTCGCAAATATTCAGTCTGAAACTACTGAAACTAGTCCTGAAAGAACGGTGCAGTCTGTGCCGCCAAGACATACTGGTAAAATGGGTCGCCCAGCATTTGATATACCTGAAGATTCATTGGAATACTATGTTCAGTGCAATTTTAAAACTAAACAAATTGCTGAGATATTTAATGTAAGCACCCGTACCATCGAAAGACGCCTACAGGAATACAACCTCCAAATTAGATCCACTTACAGCTCCATCTCTGACGATGAGCTAGAGAAAAAAATATTAACTGTTGTCAGCTCTTTCCCAATGGTTGGATACAGAACAATCCAAGGCATTCTAAAAGGTGAAGGAATACGTGTGCAAGAGAAGAGGATTCAGCAAATTTTGCGGCTTATCGACCCTGAAGGTGTTCTCTTTCGGAGACTATTCCTAACAACGTGCAGGGTGCAGAGAAGGAGTTATTGTGTAGCAGGGCCTCAAGCCCTCTGGCATATAGATGGCAACCATAAATTGATTAGGTACATATTTAAGAAACTAATTTCTCCACAACGTATACATTGAGGTTTGAACAACGGGTTGCGTGCAAATTAAACTTTGCATGCAACCTGTTGCAGTTCATACATTAATGAATACATTGTTTAAAAATTGCTGAAGTGTGCCTCGGTAGCAAATCTAGGGCTGTTCTGAATGCAAAGTGTGCTGTTCATTGTATGGTCAGTCTGACATCGGACAAAATTATTATACCCCCATATAATTATGAAATATATGGGGGCTATATTGGATTCAGGCTTGTCGGTGGCCGGTCCGTCCGTGCGTCTGTAGACACAATTTGTCCGGACAATTTCTCACCAACTTCTGGCAGGATTCAAATGAAACTTCACAGAAGTGATCAGTAGTAAGTTTAGTTGTGCATGCTTAAATAATTTTTCATTTGGATTAATTTTCACAGAATTTTTGCCCTTTGTTTTTTTACAGTATATACATTATACAATAGGCAAGGAAAATTCACAGAAGTGATCAGAAGTAAGCCTAGTTGTGCATGCTTGAACCATTTTGCATTTGGATTAATTTTCACTGAGTTATAGCCCTTTGTTTTTATAGAGTATATACAATAGGCAAATTTTGTCCGGACAATTTCTCAGCAACTACTGACAGGATTTCAATGAAACTTGACAGTAGTGATCAGTAGTAAGCCTAGCTGTGCATGCTTGAACCATTTTTCATTTGATTTAATTTTCACTGAGTTATAGCCCTTTGCTTTTATATAGTATATACAATAGGCAAATGAGCAACTACTGACAGGATTTCAATGAAACCTCACAGTAATGATTACTGGTAGTAGATAGTGATCAGAAGGTAGTAAGCCTAGATGTGCATGCTTGAAGCATTTTTCATTTGGATTAAATTTCACTGAGTTATATTGTTTGCAGGTTTAAAACAATTATGAAAAATGACTGTTTTATGTATTCTGGTTTTTTTTTACCGGAAGTCATTGCAATTTTTAGTGCCATACCTACTAACATTCTATACACCCAAAGGTACGTATAATGTTATGGCATGTGGATCTGTCTGTCCATCCACAAATTCCCTTCCGCTCTGTAACTGAGTTATGGATAGGGTTATATTCAAATAATTCCATCATGATAAAAGTTTCTTTATTGTATTTCAGATGGCGTTTGGTAATACATGGTGGCATTGATGGGTTTTCAAGAATGCCAGTCTTCTTAAAAGTAAGCAACAATAATAAAGCAGAAACAGTTCTTGAGGCGTTTGTTGATGCAACAGATAAATATGGATTGCCTTTGAGAGTGAGGTCAGACAAGGGTGGAGAGAATGTACGTGTTGCAGAATATATGCTCAGACGCAGAGGAGCTGACACCAAACCATTCATTGCTGGAAGAAGTGTTCATAATCAAAGGTATATATTTTAGCTTGACTTTTCGAAGAAAAAAAGTTGAGCTATTTTACGACGTGATCATCTGTGTCAGCGTTTGCGTGTGCGTTGGTTAAGGTTTTTGTGGGTGTCATTTTCTCAAAGACTTTCAAAGGTATCCACTTGAAACTCAAGATAGCTATTCACCATCACAAGGGGAGTCCATACCGACAAGTCTCGTAACCCTGTGACCTATATTTATGGAGTTATTATCTGCCCTTGTTTCGACTTAGTACATAGAAATAGTGGCAAATTTTACACCTAAACTTAATTTTATCAAACATTGTCAAAGCTTTCAACTTTAAACTTGATTCTCTTGTAGAATGTGATCTACTTCTATTGACATGGGGAGACATCTCTGTCAAGCATTAAATAAGAGTTATTTCCCTTTTTCGACTTAGAAATTTGCGGAAAATGTCAATTTCTCAAACACTATCAAAGCTTTCAACTTGAATCTCAATGCATTTGTACAATGTGATGACTTACTTAATTTGACATGAGGAGAAAACTTTATCAAGCATTAAATACGAGTTATTCCCCTAAGCTGTGTCAGGCACTTGAACTACTATCAAGCACTGAGAAAAGTCGAGCGCGCGGTTTTACGAACCTCTCTTGTTTGTTGAACACTTATATGAATGAATTTTGGGATCAAATGTCATGAATGTTGTGAAAATAAGCACCATTCGGTACCTTGTCTCCAAGGTTAAGTTTTTGTTAAGTAAGCTACAGCCTGCACAGATCCAGGGGGCGGGGGAGGTTGGGTTCAGGAACCCACCCAATGGAAAATAAAAAATATATTTTTTTTTGTTCTAAAAACAAATAATCCAAGTTTCTAGGTAAAGAAATAATTATTTGTTTAATAAATGACTTAAACACTTAAAGGTACCTAAATATCAATACTATGTATAGTTTGGACCCACACTTGAGAGTTCTGTTTTCCTTTTGGTAATATACGTCACTGGGACAAACACATATAGCCACTGAAATTCAATTTTTATATATAAGATGAAAATAAACATAATGCCATACACCCAACGGTAGTACATTCCACCACAATCTGCGATACTTACATATATCAGTTGTGACATGAGAAAACCAACAATCTGGTTAAGCGACCAGCATGGATTTAACGCGCAGTCTGATCTGGATCCATACTGTTCGCTTTTAGCGCCTATTAATGTTGAAGAAACTGTCAGCGAACAGTATGGATCCTGATCAGAATGTGCGGATGCGCAGGCTGGTCTGTCTCCATGCTTGTCACAAAACACACAATGTTGGTTTTCCCGTGACACGGCTCATACATCTATTACAAGCATGGTTATGAGTGATGTACAAGTTGAGAATAGAGGTGACGTTGTACATGTACAAACAATGTGACCGCATAGTGATGCGTATGCACATGTGGTTGTCCCATGACTTCTGTTATACATGTTTGTCTGTAGAGGAAAGTCAACATTATCTTTAAAAACCAGTCATGGTTTGTCATTTTTGTGCCACTTTCTCATGGTCAGAAAAATAAAATATGCCCCAGCGCGGTTCTCAAACGTAGAACCTCTCGCTTAGAAGACGTAGGCTCTACCGACTGAGCTATCCGGGCTCCCACATAAAATTTGCCATATTGCCAGTTCTACTGACAACAAAATTTCCATGGCAATTTTAAGTCCAAAATGTGTATAACATGCATGAATAATTTACCTTCAGAAGGTTTTCGTAAAGCTGCATATTTTACTTCTTTCAGGATAGAAAGGCTTTGGAGGGAGATTTGGGCTGGTGTCACCAGCCTATACTATGGCCTCTTTTACTTCCTAGAGGACCAAGGTTTACTGCAAATGGAGAACGAGCTCCATCTTCAGGTCCTTCATCTGGTCTACATTCCATTGATTCAGCACCAATTAGACAGATTCATGGCTGCACTCCAGAGACGGCCTCTCAGGACAGAACACAATCAAAGCCCTCTCCAGCTTTGGGTAAATGGACAAGTACATGCAGATGACATGTCTGAAACAGAGGTACTGTATAGCTGTCATTTGTTCCATTCATGTTGATATCTAAACACAACCATAACCACCAGGGGATGCAGGATCTTTTGTCTTAATATGTATAGATACAACACCCTTTCAGCTTCAGCCTTCATATTTGGCACATAATATGTATTGGGACAAGACCTTTTTATCCATATAAAAATTTTGATCCCAAAGACCTTGACCTCGGACTCATTTAAGTTGTATAAGTGAAGAAACCTGGATAAAGTTGATCCCTCAAGAGCAACCAAACCAAACATTAAAAGCTAAAAATTGCTGACTCGGTTTTATTGAGTCGGTTCATGAGAGATACTGGTAAGTGCAACATCTCCAACGCCCCCTAGCACCGGATTAAGCGGTATTCAATTCTCAACACAAAAGGTGTTGGAGTCATGTCTAGTCCACTTGTTTATGGACATACCAGATAACAGACAACCCATTCAGCCCTGAACGACTTTAGTCCTTATTTGCAAATAAAGTATACCCTGATCAGACATCTACAGCTCCTACAGGAGATGTCTGATCAGGGTATCCTTGTTTTGCCTATCCATGACCCAAGAATAAACATTTTTACACACCCATCGAAGGATTAATGCATTAAGAGGCACACTTAAATTTTTACCTTTAAGCAGCTTCAAGAATTTAAGACAAGCAAAGTGCTTCATTGACAGCTGTTGTTACAGTACCATTCTCATATACATGTATGACTTTTATAGGTGAACCAGTATGGTGTGGAAACTGATGTGGGAGGTGTCCCCGAGATCGACGCCGTGAATGTTCCAGAAATGCCAGAATTTCCGGAAAGTGTAATAGACCAAGTTAGAAATATTATTTCAAGGCAACCATCCAACTTTGGGATAGATATGTACAGAGACTGCCTTGAAGTTCTGAATAGCAGCATTTAAGTTGACATTCCTGTGTACTGATATGATGTGGTGTTAACTATGCCATTGTCCAAATGGTACAGTGAGAAGAAATTAACTATGGTCATTTTGACCAATTGATGATTAATATGATTTCCAGCAACAAGAGAAAACCAAAACCATGTCATATTTCTTTCTTTAATAAAGTAGTTTCCGGTACATATTTCTTCCTTTCTATTATCCCATAGCCATATCAGTTTCATGTCAAATACTAGTATCCGGCCTTAAAAATATGTTTGTTTCCTGTAATCAGACCGACCCTACCTCTTCAACCCTACCCTCTCCCAATGTTCTTATTTATTTTTCTATAATATGACTGTGACCTAGTTTTCAAGGTCCATTGATCCAGATTCAAACTTGACCTAGATATCATCTTGTTTGGTGAAGATCATACCAGAAGTGTGACATAGTGTTTACAAGGTTTTCTAAGAGTTGACCTTGTGACCTAGTTTTCAGAGACATGTGACCCAGAATCGAACTTCATCTAGATATCATCGAGTCATACATTTTGATAAAGTTTAGTGAAGATCACATGGATTTGAACTTGATCTAGATATCAAGATAATTTGAGCCGCTTCATGTAAAAACCAACATTGTGGGTTTTGTGACCAGCATGGAGACAGATCAGCCTGCGCATCCGCACATTCTGATCAGGATCCATACTGTTCGCTGACAGTTTCTTCAACATTAATAGGCTCTAAAAGCGAACAGTATGGATCCTGATCAGACTGCGCGGATGTGCAGGCTGGTCTGAATCCATGCTGGTCGCAAAACCCACAATTTTTTATTTTCGTGTAGCGGCTCAATTATATATTATGATCAAGTTTGGTGAATATCACACCAGAAATGTGACCACTATAGTGTTAGCAAGGTTTTTCTATCATTTGACCTTGTGACCTTGTTTCAAGGTCACGTGACCCAGATTCACACTTTACCTAGATATCATCAAGATATACATACAAAATGACAGAGTTTGGTGACGATCTGACCAGAAATGTGACGTCTAGAGTGTTCACACGATTATCTATTATCTGATCTTCCTTGTTTTCAAGGTCACGTGACTGAGATTTAAACTTGAACTAGGTATCGTCTAGTATACATTGTGACCAAGTTTGGTGGAGATTGGATCAGTAATGTGACCTCTAGAGTGTTTACAAGGAAAAGTTTACGAACTACAGACTAAGGACGAGTGGTCATCCCAATAGTGCAGGTGATCTTTAAACAGCCAATCCTGATTAAAATGGCAATAATTGATATTTTACTGCAACAAAGCAGCTTGTTTTAGCAAGTTTATCTAAAACAATGCATCTATGACAAAAAATGATCTTACATATTTATTTTCCTTTATTCCCATACCTACCAACCAAAGATTGCTACAGGAAACAAACAGTTTTTATAGACCTCATGTACAATAATAACTATTACGAGCAGCTTACACCTTTTAACACATTAACATTTAACATGTCACTAAATATTTAATCTGTGTTCCCATACAAAACAAGATGTGACCTTATTCGAACAACTTCTTTACATCCATTTCATTTCATATCATACGATACCAAATCCCAAAGTACCAAAGATAATGTGAAGCATATGGGCTTCCATCGTTTTGTACGTGCGAAGGTCCTTTATACTGGAAAAGTTTATGGAAGGCACGCAGGTATTGACACTGCTCAGCACTGCGCTTAGATGGTCGAAATATATGCTTCCTGCCAGATTTGATGGTGCATGTGCACAGCCAGTGAGGGATTGGAATACCTGCTCCATTGTAACCGTCACCTCCTTTGTATCCTCCTGTGTATCCTCAGCATAGATGTCTATGTGCACCGTTGTTACACGCCCTCCTGAAATAAAGATAGAGAGAAAAGATATTGTATCATTTGTTGAAATAGTTATGGTTCAATTGGTATACATGTATTACGTAAATTGTGCATGGTATTTATGGGGGCAGTGTCTGAAAAATTGCCAAGTGAAAGAAGTTCTGTCAACTTTTTCTAAACATGACGATTTAAAATGCAGTTTTTTACATATGCTTGACAGAAAGGTACTAAAATGCAACATGCTAGGATTGCATAAAACGCTTATAGGAGCGTTCTGCAATTCTAGCATGCTATAATATATACCGGTATCAGTAACTTGCTTGTCAAAATATGTAAAACAAGAGCAGTTAGTAGAACAGCACGCTCGACTATTCTCAGAGCTGGATAGTTAAATTGAGATTTCCTAAGTCCTTTGGAGGATAATGTTCCAGGACCTTGATAGCGTTAAGTGTTGATGATGGTGAACAAGTATACTATGATTGAAAGCAATGCCTTGTTAGACATTTGAAAATGCTTGACAATGAAAAACTTTAACATTCTGGTTAACATTTTCTATTCAATACTAGAATGGGTTTTTGACACAAAAACGTATGTCTCCCCCAGCCACCGCATATAAAAGAGCTGCACATCACCTTGAATCATTTAACACTGGTGTGAAGGTATTGTAAAATCCCTTTAGCTTTGATAGTTGTTGAGATATGTGCTACGTTAGTATCTGCAACGCGGACAAATGGGTGATAACAATAGCTGGACTATTCTTTAAATAGTCGAGCTAAAGACAGACTTTTTATAGTCCAGTTTTCAGAGTTTTTACTGTACATGTACAAGCATAACACTTAAAAAAAATCTGTAAAAGTTTGATCCCTTGAGAGCAACCAAACCAAACATAAAGGAAACAAGAGGACCAGAGTTCCTTAATAGCTCACTAGTTCTGAAAGGTTACGCAAGTTATTTCCATAATTTAACGAAGTTATTTCCAATGACCATTACTTGATCTAAATAGTGACCTACTTTTTTACAAACATGACCTAGAATTTTATTATGAGAGCTAAAAATTGTGACCTCTGCAGCGCTACCAAGGTTTTAGTATGATTTGACCTGGAGACCTAGTTTTTGACCTCACATGACCCAGATTCAAACTTTACACGAAGATGATCAAGATAAACATTTTGATTAAGTTTCATGAAGATTGAAGCAAACATGTGGCTTCAAGACTGTTTAAAAGCTTTTTCCTCTATTTGACCTAGTCACCTAGTTCTTGACCCCACATGACCCAGTTTCAAACTTGACCAGAAGATCATCAATTTGAACATTTTGACAAAGTTTCATGAAGATTGAAGCAACAATATGGCTTCTAGACTGTTTTCAAACTTTTTACTCTATTTGACCTAGTGGCCTAGTTTTTGACCCCACATGACCCAGATTCAAGCTTGACCTGACCATCATCAAGATGAACATTTTGAAAAAGTTTCATGAAGATTGAAGCAAAAATGTGGCCTCTAGGCTGTTTACAAGCTTTTTCCTCTATTTGACCTAGTTTTTGACCCTACATGACCCAGATTCAAACTTGACTTGAAGATCATCAAGATGAACATTTTGACCAAGTTTCATGAAGAGACCTCTGGAGTGTTTACAAGCTTTTTCTTCTATTTGATCTAGTGACCTAGTATTTGACCCCACATGACCCAGATTCAAACTTGACCTGACCATCATCAAGATGAACATTTTGAAAAAGTTTCATGAAGATTGAAGCAAAAATGTGGCCTCTAGGCTGTTTACAAGCTTTTTCCTCTATTTGACCTAGTTTTTGACCCTACATGACCCAGATTCAAACTTGACTTGAAGATCATCAAGATGAACATTTTGACCAAGTTTCATGAAGAGACCTCTGGAGTGTTTACAAGCTTTTTCTTCTATTTGATCTAGTGACCTAGTATTTGACCCCACATGACCCAGATTCAAACTTGACGTAGATATCACCTAGATAAACATTGTGACCAAGTTAGGTGAGGATCTGACAAATAATGTGACCTGCAGAGTGTTTACGTGCAAATGTTGACGTCTGACAGACAACGGACAAAAGGCCATCACAAAAGCTCACCTTGTCACTATGTGACAGGTGAGCTAAAAATTGCTGACTCGGTTTTATTGAGTCGGTTCATGACAGATTACAGCCTTTTTCTACAATTTCTTTCTAATCTAAAATGTACTTACGTTCAACATTCTTGAGGAATTGGTGCATGTTGTAAATCACCATCTCTTCATCCGACTTCTCATCGTCGTTTTTGGAGAAGGAGGACGAGTACATACCCATCACCTCACTTGCTGATAGAGAGCCTGAAGGCTTGATGAAGTACTTCTTTGACTCAGGATACTTTTTCAAAATATCTAGGACACTATTTACTTTCAACCCTGTGTAAAATGAAAACCATCACTAAATATTTGGTTTGGCTCAGTGAGTTTTACCTATCTGCTCCCATATTATTCAATCTATTAATAGTCCAAGTCCAAAAATAGGTAAATATCAAGCTCAAAATGAGGTCAGGTGTCATATGGGTGGGTTAAGAGTAATCACTAACAATATCAATCCATGCAACTTTAAAGGCTTTGTAACAAGCAGTATTGATGCTAAATCAAACTGTCCATTTGGGTCAAACTTGTTACAGACAGACGCACAAGCCAATTACTATATGCCCTCCACAACATACATGTAGTTGCCAGAGGGGAATATAAACGCATAAATAACATGCTAGACACAAAATAAATGCTGAAAATGGGCCAAGTGACCACAATACCTTGTTTTTTTTTCTTCAAAATTTGACCTAAAATTTACAAAGAATCCCATTGCTTTTAAAAAAAAATTTCTGCCGACTATGGAGCAAACTTTGTTACCTTCCATATATTGTAAAAGCCCTGGCAAACAGCGATACATCAGAAAATGGGCCTTGATAGCCTCCACCGCTTCTTCTTTGTTGCTCTTGGTTACACGCCTTCTAAAGTTCACTTGGTCAAGTAGGTCGACATGCTCCACATTCACATCACCTTCACTTTGGTCCGAGACCTTTTGTATCTGAAAACAATATGTAATACCTGATTAACTACTGCCTCTTTCAAACCATTATTGTGACACTAAGATTTTGTAATATTTATATTATTTTTTGTACGATAATCCCGTACCTTGTGCTAAAATTGGCAGGGAGAAGGCACAGGCACAATGGTTAAAGCTAGATACAAAATTTAAACCATTCAGCCCTGGTGACACATTGAGACGTCATTTGCAAATAAAGTCTACCCTGATCAGACAGTAGAGCTTTCTGATCAGGGTACACTTTATTTGCTTATGCATTATCTTGGATTAAAAATTTTCATTTGTGCCAATGCAAAACATTAAAAGGTTACAAATATAATAAATATTCTTGAAATATCAATTTTTCTTTGAATATTCAGGGTTGAATGAGTTTAGAACATGAACTAGAAATCTTTTTAATGGACGGGTTTTCAAAAATATTAGTCACATGGTTATGAAATTCTTTTAATGGTGTTTAAATATATCAATTATTTTAAATCAAAGATTCACTCTTTCACTGACAATTTAAATGTGTCATTTTAACTTTTTTAAGCTTACTATTTAATAATTTGAAAGATGATAACATCTTTTCATGCATCATAATTTGTAAACCTCAGTGGATGAGACATTCAGGGATACAGAAAATTGTGCAGTTCCAAGCTCAGACTTTGGACTCGCCACTATTTTCAGTAGCACATTTCAACTATCCTGGTAGAGTCCTTTACCTGCTCAATGGCATGCATCACATCTTGTCTTTTTATGACATCTGTACATAATCTGGACATATCTGGCGATTTCCCCAAAACGATGAAGTCGACCAGATGCTGCTCAAGACATCTTGGACCTGGATGACCAGACAGCAATGCCATTGCTGTTACCTTGCCCATAAGTTTGTAATGTTGTTTGCTCAACAAGTCAGCATCGGCACTAAACAGACTGTCCTCAAATACTTGGCTTTCACGAAATAACATTGTGAAAAATTCACGAGACAGTCCACCTTCATCAATACCCTCTTCACCGATAAATCGGATCTTTAGTTTTTTTCCCCAGTCCTCTTCACAGCCGTCATCCAACTGTTCCATTGATGTTTTCCGGAAATGTCTCCTGATGACAGCAATCTCCCATGTGGATGAGAAGGTGTCGAAGACTTGTCCAAGTGCTTCATCAAGAGTTCTGTAACCAAAAAAGTTCATCGAGTACTTGTTAAACAATATTTTAACTGTAGAACATTCTCACTCCTCTTTTGACTTTCTGCATTTGGTTGAGTTTTGTCCCATTCTAAGCTCACCTGACACAAAGTGCAAAGGTAGACTTTTATCGTCCACCATCGTATGTGCATAAAGTTAACTTCAGGGGTAAAAGTTCAAAATTTTGAAAATCCTGAAAATTCAAATTTTCAACTTTTTATATAGAAAAAATGAAAGAGATTGGCAGATTTCAGCCTCTGAAAATCAGGAATAATCCTGTAAACTTTTACCATAAACTTGGCCTATGTTTTCGACACATGAACATACTTTAAAGTTTGGTGAAGATTTGATAAATAAATGTTTTAATTTAAAGAGCTGTCAAGGTTCAAACCGAGTTAGATATAGGAAACAGGATGCGTTTGTAAAACCTCGCTATGTCCCCCTTACTGCTTTGATGTCCAATTTGACCTTTGATCTTGAAGGATGACATTGACCTTGAAATATCAGCCATCAAAATGTGCGACTCCACAAGATACATATGCATGCCAAACATCAATTTGCTATCTGCAACAGCTCAAACGTTATGATCAATGTTGAAGTTAGATGGCCAATGTTAAAGTATTTGACCTTTGTCTTCGATGGATGACCTTGACCTTCCCATGTCACCACTCAAAATGTTCAGTTGTCTGAAGTATCTTTATCAACATGGTTAAAAAGTTACACTATATATTTTGTCCTATATACATGTATTTTGACCTTGACAGATGACCTTGACCTGTCACCCATCATGAGTTGTGGTAAATCTTAAATAATGGATTTTGACATCTACATTTGATGGAATTCTTTGAGCATTTTGGTAGAGGGCCACCAAAGGAACATTTTTGTGAAGTTATTTCAAAATTGGACTAGGGGTTTAGGAGGAGATGTCATTTAAGTCAATTGTTTACGGTTTTGCAATAGTAACCTATGTAAAATCAAGTGACCCACCCGGGCGGGGTCAATTTGACCCCGGGGTCATGATTTGAACAATCATGGTAGATGTCCACTAGGCAAAGCCACATACCAAATATCTAAGCTCTGGGCCTTATGGCTTCAGAGAAAAATACTTCTTAAGTTTTTCCTTTCGGTTGCCATGGCAACCAGAGTTCTGCATGGAATGGAATTCTTTGAGCAATTTTGGTAGAAGGCCACCCAAGGATCATTTGTGTGAAGTTATTTCAAAATTGGACTAGGAGTTTAGGAGGAGATGTCGTTTGAATGAAAAGTTTACGGACGCACGCACAGACGCCGGACAAAAGACGATCACAATAGCTCACCCTGTCACTTTGTGACAGGTGAGCTAACAATAGACTGGGGGACATAAAAATGGAAAGTGTGTCCATTGTAAAAATTAACTTCAGGTTGAATTTAATGAAAATATGGAGATGTTCATTTAAACACAACCTGAACAACATATCCCTGAAGTTAAAGTCTATGTACAAAATTTTTTCTGTGAAACTGTGTCTAAATTTTTAGCAATTTGTTTACACATTTGAATTACCAACCAAATTTGTATGTACACCCACACTACGCCAGCTTATACCCTAAAACAGAGCAATCTTCATCTCTTAAAAGTCTTCTGTTTTTATAGTCAATGAACATACAAATGTCGCAGTCATTTTCCGATCATGCTTACTTTGAATCTCTGTCTTCATCGACATGTAATGTCACGTCAACAGTCTCACCACATGAGGAGGCATGCACTGCCAGCATGTCGCCTGGAAATGTCTCCAAACACACAGGACACTGCTGATTCTCTGCAACACTGCAATAATAAGATGTCAATACACACATTCTTTACTCGGATAATCCACAATGAGAGGATGGTCCCATAGTTTGATGGTAGTGAATATCTTAACCAATATCAATGTTTATTCTGTGTGAAGGTAATTGTCAGAAAAAACAACAGAAGAGACAGAAATTTCTATGTCTGACAAGTTTTCTGTAGAACCTCTGAAAACAGGACAACTAAAATCCTGAACAAAATATAATTCTGTTACAAAAGGCTGCCCAAAACAGGTAAACAGTGCTACAAACAACTCCTACAGGAACTGTTTGTAGCACTGTTGACCTGCATTTAGCAACCACTTATGTTAAACCTTTAAAATCACCCGCAATATTCATCCTGTTTAGACTGAGTCTACTGTATTCAGTGGAATCAATTGACTGGTGCATAAGGTCATAGTTCAAACTAATTAACAAACCATGGAACTGTAACTTTGAACAATACAATACTTCGGTATCAAAAAAACAAACAAAAAAACTGAACATCCATACAATATAACTTGCTATATACTTACGTGACATCTTTTACGCCGTTGTTATCCTAAATATTGAAATTAACAATCACACTAAGCCAATAGACTAGCATGTAAGTATGCCTTTAGTCAAAATACGACAAATAATAGAGGTCTTTAACATAAAGGGCTTGAGCCCTTATATTCAACAAGTCCATTTTTAAAAGTTGACATGTCTAAGAAGAAATACAACAAGAGGACCAGTAGATCCTTTGGTCCCTCACCTGTCTTCAAAGTCAAATGAAGAACGAAGGTCTTTCTATCATTAACATTGTGACCTAGTTTTCAATGTCATGTAATCCAGATTCGAACTTGACCTAGGTATTATCAAAATATACAATGCACAAGTTTGGGGAAAATCAAACCAAAAATGTGACCTTTAGTGTTTAAAAGGTTTTTCTATGATTTTGACATTGTGACAAACATGTAGTTTTCAAGGTCATGTGACCACGATATGAACTTGACCTAGATATTATCCACATTTACATAGAGACCAAGTTGATGAAGAACGGACCAGACATCTAAAGGGTTTACAAGGTTTTTCTATGCTTTAACCTCGTGACCTAGTTTTCTAGGTCGCATGAACCAGTTTCAAACTTGACCTAAATATCGTCAGTCTAGATATACATTGTTACCAAGTTTAGTGAAGATTTAACAAGAAATGTGACCTCTAGAGTGTTTACAATGTTTTTCTATGGTTTTGCCTTGTGACCTAGTTATCAAGGTCACGTGACCAAGGTTCTAAACTGGCCTAGATATTATCTAGATGTACATTGTGACCAAGTTTGGTGAAGATCCAACCAACAATGAGACCTGTAAAGTGCTTACAAGGTTTTTCTATCATTTAACCTTTTGACCTAGTTTTCAAGGTCACACAACCCAGATTCCATCTTGACCTAGATATTATATAAATATACATTGTGACAAAGTTTTTGAAGATTGAACAAGAACTGTGACCTCTACTAGAATCTTTACAAGGTTTCTCTATGGTATGACCTTATGACGACAGACCTAGTTTTCGAGGTCAAGTGACCCAGTTTAGAACTTGACCTAGCTATCATCTAGATATACATTGTGACCAAGTTTGGTGAAGATTGAACAGGAAATGTGACCTCTATAGTGTTTACAAGGTTTTTATATGATTTGACCTTGTGATGTAGTTTTCATGTTGACCTAATTTTGAGCATGACCTAGATATCATCTAGATACACATTGTGACCAAGTTTGGTGAAGATCTAACCAACAATGAGACCTGTAGAGTGCTTACAAGTAATTGTTGACATTCGATGGACAGACGATGGACGACGAACCGCCTGGTATCCCAAAAGCTCACCTTGTCACAAAGTGACAGGTGAGCTAATAAGACCTCTGAAAACAGGACATAGTGGTGAATATCAAGTATCTTTAAAGGCATAGATGCCGATATAAAAGTACGAGGTATGTCCGTAAAGTTCGTAGACAACCCTAGATAACGGACAGTTTAAAGCTTCACATGGAAAATATGTATATTAACTTAAAATTTAAACATTTATTAGTTTGTGAGTAAAAAATAATGATTCTAGTGTTTATATTTTATTTTTGTCAGACATTTTCTCTCACACAACTCGCTATATGCGGCGCAGGTGTCGACGTCAATATGACGTCATCAGCTTTACGTCGGGCTAGTGGTCGGTCAAGTAGAAGCTTGTTTAATCGACAATTGTTTGATTCAGCTATTCTAAAGTTTGATTTCAAATACAGTCTGAGTGTATCCCTGCACAGTTGACGTATAACAATCAATTTCCTCTATGCAATGTCGCAGAATGGCCCAACAAACAGCCGAAGTACCAATTTCACGTCTGTTTCATGTTCTCTTCCGTCTGCGTTTTGAATTGGTCATGGCAATTTTTTTAGAATACTGCATTCTGATATATCAGTAATCTTTTGAGTCATTTTTATGCAAGTGAAAGGCATTCTGTAGGTTTTAAGATATTCCCTTGAAAATGTTTAATTGTATTTTTCGACCAAACTTTCGAAAAATGCATGGATCATAGGTCCCCCATTATTCAATAACGTTTAACTGACGTCATTTTTATCAACATTAATTTTGGGGTGCTTCTGTAGTTTCGCGCATAAAATTTTAATGGATGTGATGATACTGTTAATTGTTTCTACAAATAATGCTTTAATCATACTTATATACACATGCATTTCTTGAATGGGTTGAAAAAATATTAGTCAAGCAATTAACCAAAACACTGAATTGTATTTAATACATTTCAAACTTTTCTCGAAGTGCCCCAGGTGTCACATCCTTAACTCGAAACAAAGTAAATAATTTATTAATTTTAAATGATACACAAGGGCGGATCCAGCGGTGGGATCCGAGGGGTCCGGACCCCACCTAGAATTTTCAAATTTTATGAAATTTAAGCCAAATCCACCTGAAATGGCGGCAGATTTTGGCTTGGACCCCACCAGGGAAAATGGTCGGACATCCTGGATCCGCACTTGATACACATTTGTAAATTTGAAAAATAATGCAGAATACATAATTCGGAAGTATTGAAACCCCTAAAATTATCGTCAGAACGCTAGTTTTTCTAAAATCGACATTGTCCACGAACTTTCCGGACATACCTCGTAAATAAGGTTTACCCATATATACCTGTAAGCATGCAAACTCACAGACAGGCATTTGACGATCCATCTTCAATCTCTTGGAAGGCTGGGAGTTATTCTGCAAAAAAAATAACAATACGGCCAATTGATTTTGGTCATAACTTTGACTATTGACTATTATATGAATATTTCTTTGCTTAAATGCCGAAATAATATAAGCAACATGCATATCTTTTGTCTTTGTAGAGAGAAAATGTTTGTTCTAAGGTCATGAATAAGCAAGTAAAGTTTACATTGATCAGACTTCTCCTACTTCATCTCTCTTATCAGGGACCAGGGTACACTTTATTTGCAAAAGCAGACTCGAAGTCCAGACATCACCAGTGCTGAATGAGTTAACATACACATAGCTACATAATCATGTAAAGAGTAACTAAAGTTAGATGCACAACCTGATGATGTCAATGTACTGCAATGGCTCCCATTGCATTTGTATCAGCCAGCTATGAAAATTTTGAGGCATTTAAATGACATTGGTTTTTAAGTATTCACAATGATCTATTTTACTCACACTGCTCTTGCAGTCCTGCAAATGGTCTCGCAATTTAGACAACGGTATATGATCTCTGCAGTTGATGCATTCTTCAGTTGCTATCTGACCATCACAACTGTTCTGGAAATATATTGAAGACAATGAACATTAACAAGAGCTGTCAGAGGAACAGAGCGCTCGATTATTCTCAGTGCTTAATACAGATAGTATAATAAAGGTTTTAAGACCAAAAGACAAAACATTTTTGACAAAATATTTGAGTTACCAACCCTGTCTAGAGGTGATGGTGGTGGATGAGGAATAGTTACAGGAAATACTAGCAGTTGCATGAGTATCCAAGTGTTCTGGTTGATAGTATTGGTGGAGGACGAGAAACTTTACACTTTTCTTTACCAAGAAGTAGGCCCAACTTACATAAGTCAAGGTCACACTGATGTCAGGTGATGGTGGTGGATGAGAAATGGTTACAGGAAATAGTTGCATGAGTATACTAGTGTTCTTGAATCACGAAACTTTACACTTTTCTTAACCTAGAAATGGGCCAAATTGAATTAAGTTAAAAACAAAAAATTAGGTCAAGGTCAAGCTGAGGTCAGGTGATGGTGGTAGATATGGATTGGAATGGTCAAATGTAGCAATTCAAAGTGTATTGAAGTTGTTGTAGTTATAATAGTTGTAATATTGTTCATGTAAAAATGTTTAACCTTGATTTTCGCTATTTTCTAGGTATAAAAAGGGCATAATTCCAAAATTAGGAAAGCCAGGGTTACGAGACTTCATATTAAGGTGGGAGTGGTGATTGTCAACAGGTATTCCATGTTTGATTAGAATATCTTTGATGGAAATGAAGATATTCAAGTTTGTTAAAAACTGTAACCCTATGTTGCAACGCAGACGCAAACGTCCAAGTCACAGTATAAGTTCTCAATTAAATTTCTTTGAAAAGTCGAGCTAAAAATAGTCAAAATATGTGCTAATTTCAAGTAGATATTCCGAAACGTATGATGGGTACCGTACTTTCTTTTTTGCAGAGTATAGAAAACATGTATAACATTTGTGGTCAGTATATATTTGGCTATTGCCTCCCGTTATATCATTTAGGACAACGCATGTAATATTTTCAATAATCAACGATCAATCATTCTATAATGCTCTCTCTATATATATATATATATATATATAATCAAACTGTCCTGAAGAACCAAAACCGGTTGGCAGATATAATTATAGAAGTTGTTAAATAGATTTTAAAATCCATCTGATGTCGTTTTTTTAGTTTTTATATATAGATATATACATGTATATTGGAAGGTTGTCCTTCATTATGTTTGTGAAGGCATGCTGAAGACTAACCTCGTCAGCATCTACAGGAAAGTCATCTAGATTCCGTTGAATTGGGCGGACGTAGCATAGCGCCTGCCCCAAGTCTGTTTCGTTGGACAAATAGGCAGCACTAAATCCCATTGAGGGTTGCGGAATAGTCTCTAAGGAAACCCTGCTCCCAAAAGACGTCCGAAGGAGGTCGAACCCTCCACAGTCTACCAACTTCGGAAAACTTTCTTCTAACTTGGCTTTGAATGAACCAGTGTTCTCATCCTTTACAAAAGTCACTTTCTTTTCCCCCAACCCAGCTAGGTGTAGGTGGTGCTTCTGTTCCCGGGTGGGAGCAACATCCTGAAAATCAAATATGAATCAAGTAACTGAGACATTGGTGTACCCAAGGCCAAGACCATATTGATCACCAGAACAAAATGATTTTAGTTACTTTGTACAGTAGTAAATTAGTGCCCTATCAACAATGATCAACATTTCAACAAAATCAGTCTGTAAATTTAGGATTTGAAACTACTTGTTGGAATCACAAAAATGGAATCATATTACTATATATTCCATGCAAAATTCTTGGAAATATTACTTAAGTCTGAATGCATTATTACTTGTCCCGGGCAATCGGACAAGTGCTTATTTTGCAGACTGCAAAATTATATCAATAATTTAAGGAGGGTTTTCAATTTTATCATATTTTTAGCACAGCACAATTGATATCAATTCCTACCATCAACTGTTAAAATTTTGTCACCCTAAAATGTAGGTTGAGTGGAAGTTGGAGAGGGGCAAGTGACTTTCTTAGGTCACTAGTCCTACTGGGTGAGTGGCTCTCAGAAAAAAATATACCCCCCCTGATATGTAAAAATAGATTAGAATGTTAGTTATTACCTGTGTTGTGGAGGAGAGCACACAGAATCTGTGTGTCCAATAGGAGGCTGGATTGTGCTTTATACCCCCAGTCCGGCCTCTACTAGCATTCCTGCTGCTTGCTGATCTGCTGCTGTATGGAGCAAACAGAGACCGGACAGTGGTCACAGGATTCGCAATACTTGTAGTTGTACTTGTATGACTACCAGGAACTTCCAATGCTGCTGCAGCTTTCCTCAAAAATTCTGCCGCCTCAAGCTGCTTGCTCATTTTCTTCTGAAAGTGAATAAAACCTAGTGATTTCTTAAACAAGGGCTGTCTATAAGACAGCACGCTCGACTTTTCTCAGTGCCTGCTAGTATTTCAAGTGCCTGACACAGAAAAGGGGACTAACTCATATTTAATCATGCTTGACAGAGTTTTCTCCTCATTTCAACTGAAGTATTTAACCAGGAGATTAATCACATTGTACAAGTGCATTAAGTTGAAAGCTTTGATAGTGTTTGAGAAATTGACATTTTCAGCAAATTTCTAAGTCAAAAAAGGGAAATAACTCTTATTTAATGCATGCCAGGGTTGTCTCCCCATGTCAATAGATGTAGGTGATGCTGGTGATCACATTCTACAAAAGTATCAAGTTTAAAATTGTAAGCTTTGATAGTGTTTAAAACAAGAGCTGTCACTAGACAGCGCGCTCGACTATTTGCAGCCATTTGTCAGTAAAAATCAAAGTTCAAAACAGGCCATTTTAATTTGTATTATATTGAAACAAAAGTTATGCTACTTACTTAGTTGACTACATGGCAAAGAAAGCTAATGTAAAGTTATAATCCAACACATGCATTGGTTGTTGAAATATGACCTTCATAGTATCTTTCATGCAAAACTTTAACCAAGAAAAGTCTAAGTGTAAAAGGGGCATAACTCCAATTAAATCATGATAGAGTTATTGCACATGGCCGGTAGCACTGACTAATGATGGTAAGCAAGTGTTGTAAGTTTCAATGCAAAACCATTGATAGTAGGTGAGATATGGTCTGAATGTAACTTGCATGTAAAACTTTAACCAAGAAAAGTCTAAGTGTAAAAGGGGCATAACTCCAATTTAAATCAAACTGGAGTTATTGCACTTGACTAGTACCATTGACAGATGGTGGGAAACAAGTGTGATAAGTTTCAATGCAGTATCATGGATAGTAGCTGAGATATGGTCTGAATGAAATTTGCATGCAAAACTTTAACCAAAAAAATTCTAAGTTAAAAAGGGGCATAACTCCAATTAAAATCAAAACAGGGTTATTGCACTTGACCAGTACCATTGACTAATGATGATAAACAAGTGTTGTAAGTTGCAATGCAATATCATAGATAGTAACTAAGATATGGTCTCAATAAAACTTGCATGTAAAACTTTAACCAAGAAAATTCTATGTTAAAAAGGGGCATAACTCAAATAAAATCAAAATAGAGTTATTGCCCTTGACCGCTACCATTGATTGTTGGTGGTAAACAAGTGTTGTAAGTTTCAATGCAATATCATAGATAGTAACTAAGATATGGTCTCAATAAAACTTGCATGTAAAACTTTAACCAAGAAATTTTTATGTTATAAAAGGGGCATAACTCCAATAAAAATCATAATAGAGTTATTGCCCTTGACCGGTACCATTCCCTAATGATGGTAAGCAAGTGTTGTAAGTTTCAATGACATAGCATGGGTACTATGTGAGATATGGCCTAATAAGTAACTTGCATGCAAAACTTTAACCAGATTTTCTAAGTCAAAAAGGGCCATAATTTGCATTAAATTCAACCAAGAGTTATCTAACATGGTTGATTACATAGCAGGGAAGGCCAGTGCAAAGTCACAATCCAATATATGCATTGGTTATTGAAATATAGCAAGGTTAAAGTTTTATCCGAAATAGGTGCAACTTATGTTGGGCACCAAACACTATCTTGAGGATCCCGTCCCCCGGGTCGACCCTCATATTTTTTCCGCCCAGAGATGCTGAGTAAGGAGAATTGCTTTAAATTGCTTTAAATTGGCGAAAATGGCAATTACCTGGTGCAAAACAGTAAATCTCCGCCTTTCTTGTTGTTGTTGTTGTAAAAAACCGGAACTGCCGTGAGAATAATGCGATCGTAAAAAACACACAGCGAAAGGGAGAAGTCATTAATCCTAAACGTTCTTCAGCGCCACCTGGCGTCATAATGACAACTACGTTTTCGTTCAAATGCTATTTGTCTTTCGTTCAAGTTCTTACTGCAACCGGGCAATATGTAAATGTAATTTTATACAATTGTGTATTATCGTTCTTATTATTCTTTTGCATGAAGAGAGTAAAGAATCTCACATAGATACATACTGTACTACTATAAGATAAAGTAGGAACTTTAAGATATTTAAGTTGGATTGTTACAATGCATATAGCAGTTCATTGATAGTTGAATCATCTTACGCTATTGCATAATACATATGCAAAAGATCAATTAGCATACATAGAAATGCAATATTGAATCAAACACTAAGACGAAGCATGTAGGCCTATAAGAAAGCCAAGCATGGCATTTACACCAAGAAATGCAGTAACCATAAGAGACTTGCAAATAGAATACATACAAATTCAAAATAAGAATATACAACTATGACGAATCATACATAGAACATAATGCATGGCGTTTGCATCAAGTAACTTGCAATAAACATACATGGAAGTGCAATATTGAATCAAACACTAAGACGAAGCATGTATAAGAAAGCCAAGCATGGCATTTACACCAAGAAAAATGCAGTAACCATAAGAGACTTGCAAATAGAATACATACAAATTCAAAATAAGAATATACAACTATGACGAACCATACATAGAACATAATGCATGGCGTTTGCATCAAGTAACTTGCAATAACCATACATAGAAGTGCAATCTAGATAGATACATGTATGACGAAACACGAATAAGAATGTAATTAGGATCAATAGACATATGGCGGAAATTCCCTTCCATACACTGCGACTACACAAATGGAAGATGTACACGCAAATTCCTGATAAACCATCTCATAGGGGCTTACACAAATGACGAATTAAAATTTAAACGTATTGATGACAGAAGAAGCAAGTGCATATAGCATATCTGTTACACACCCTGGCTGTACTTTAAAACAACGAAATGATTTGTACTGAATTTTACAACATAGTGATAAATAACAAAGATATGTATAAAAGGAGCATTATTTATTTGTATACACTGTAAAATAATTAATTTCGTGGGGGTAAATTTCGTGGTTGAAGGTGAATCGCGAAATCCACGAAATCCACGAACATTTCAATAGTGTAATGTTAACATGTGAAGCCACATGGAGTTAATATTGAATCTTCTGATTGTTACCCTTGTCGCACACATCACAGATATGAGCAAATTCTGCAAGATGATTGTTTTTTTGTTGTGTAGTTTTTTCTGTGCGAGCCCGAGTCACAAATCTTGATAACAACGTTTTACATCGAAATAGGTACATATTTAGATTGATATATTATGTACATAGTTATATTAATAACCTATCACTTACAGAAACCCTTTAAAGTAAGAGAAATATCACTTTTACTAACCTTTGACAGCGGTGATTTCCATCCAATTTAGCAAATCGCGGCTCGCTTAGCTGCAATATCCGGTGTACGTTCCCTACCAGTGATCTACTATTGCTAGCCAACCTCCATGTAAAGTTTGAAGCTCCAAGGGCAAATCGTTTTTGAGTTATTGAACGGAAACCATATGGTATACCAACAGC